>JADLZK010007508.1:0-65162 GCA_015847255.1 Hyparrhenia diplandra | reverse complement strand
CATACATAAACCCTACCACTATGAGCACCTCCAAAGGACACTCGCCCCATGAGCACATTTTCTTTTTACATGCTTTATTAGTGATGTGACGCCTTTTGTTTGAATAAAGGTATTGTTGTTCCAAATGTGATAGACTTATAATCAGATTTCATTAGTCCGCATATCCAACGGACAATAGTTGAGCATCACTACGTATGATATCTTCACCAAGGTAATAGATCAACAAGCATAAGAGTTGAATAGCAGATTCAGTGAACAAGCAACAGATGTCTAGGTTTGTAATGATGTCTAGATTTTTTTGAGATTACGGAGTACACCTACCTCTATGAACACACATACATAAAACCCTACCCCTATGAGCACCTCAAAGGACACTCGCCTCTATGAGCACATCCAAAAGGATTGAGCCGGGTATATCCGTGATATTCCCAAAGTCACCACAGGCACCTAAACACCACTTAAAACATAACACCAGTAAATCCTAGACTAAATCAAGAAAATGCGAGCACCCATGCTAAGTCCTCGACTTGAACGTTGGTGAGTAGGTTCCACAAAAAGAACCTAACCAACTGATCTATGATCCCGTTTGTTTAGTTATTGGTTGTTTTGGATGAATCTATAGTTCATTCAAATTGGTTCGTTATCACCCTTTGTAGTTCATTCATAGTTAATATATTCTAGATCGAAACTGTACCTCAATGCCAACCACTCTTGTGCCCTTCCATTGTTGCCTACTACTACCATCTCTCTTTCTTGTATTTCATTAAGAGGAAGTAGAGTTTAACAATTACAAAACAAGTTGCAATTCAGGATTACCACGAGAAAGGACGCTGGGAACTCTCTGTCTCTAGTGACAGGTTATGCTCTTACTATTAACTGCCATCCTCAAGTTACATCTGATCTTTGTTATTTTTTTATCATGTCACCTGGTGGAAAGTGTTTTCCTTTGCGTTAGAATTTACTGTACTTAATATTTATCACTGATTATTCTTATTAAGAAATTCAGTATTGGGGTTTACACAGAATTAATTTAACTTAATATCAAAAACTGGCGTAGCATTACCATACACTTATTCGAACCACATACGTTTTCAGCCTAATGTCACCATACATCTGGTCATACTGCCACAGCCCAAAAGTATGTAAAGCACTACCCGCAAAAACATTTCTGGGTCACAGGAATATCTCATGTTAAAAGAGACGTTTTTGCCGATTGTTCACAAGATTTTTTTTTTTCAACAGACTTCTTTTGCTCAGATTGTTCAGAACTTTTTGTTTGCAGTGCCTTAATATCCTAGACCACGAGCAACAGCTCATATCCGATAATTTTGGCACTAAGCTTTTAGTTCTGTACATCTGCTCCAGCTAACAGCAGTCTCCTTCGGATGATGAAACTCCTTCTATTGATACATAAGTAATTTGTGTCAGATACAACGAATAGGCCGGTGGTGTTAACCTTTTTTATAATGCACAGCAAATGGCGATTTAACTGGCGCTTGACTTACCATTTCTGGCATTTCCTGAACTCAGTTAGCACTGGGTAAATGTTCTCAAAGGCAGTATATATCTCTTCCCGCACCTTGGCTCCAGTGAGAACGATCTTGCCAGAGACAAAAATAAGCAGCACAATCTTGGGGTTCTTCATACGGTAAATCAGCCCCAGGGAAGAGCTCTGGCTCATACTGCCAATGTCATCAAAGAATTTAAAAGGTTAACCGAACTATATGATGCAGAATCACAGAATGCACTTCACTTTCCATATATATATGATGGAACATATCTTGTGCAAACAAAAGCTACGTGTCGCAGCATGTCAAACCATCAATTAAGGCCACAGGATCTAGATCCAATGTCTGGGATTTTTTTTTCAACCTCCACCTAGATACACACGGGTTAGATTTAAACTCCACGGATGGAGGGTTTAAGTGAAAACAACGCACGTTGGATCCATCTGTGGCCTTTAATGATGGTTGCATAAGCTGTATACGAAGCTTAGTTGCACATGATACGCTATATATATGACCTAAAAGGTGGGGACATTAGAACTAAAAGTAAATAAATGCAGTCATAATGTTGTGTATTAGTGTATGAGGATTAGGAGCCATTATGCAAAAAAAAAAAAAAAAAAAAAAAAAAGACAGGAGCGGAGTCAATTAATTGACAAATAAAACTAGCTATATCTTGATTTGACAGTATCAATTAAAAGAGAAGCTTCAAAGTTCATATAAATCTGTCTTTTATGCTCTACCATGCAACTGGTATAGACAAGGCATTACAGATCCTAGCCTCAAGCGTCTCAACTTACATTAGAAAAGGCACCATGAGAAAAGGCAAGGTTCTCCAAACGAATTGAAATTTCACATCACACGAGGCAACCATATTCTGGATTTTGAAATTCCAATCCTGTTTGTAAGAATGAATAATCCATTCTGTTAAGATGAGATATCAGGAATTCTATACTCTGAAATGATTCCAAAGTGGCAAAGGCATTACCTTAACCCTGCTGATTTTGTATCCAAGCTTCTCAATAATCCGCGCATACTGTGCAGGAAATAACGCCAGATTAAAATTGTTCTATAAAAATTCATCAGAAGGTTGAAAGCAGGATCAATCAAAAAGTTTCTGCCTGCACAATAGATAGGCCCGGCATTGCTAAGCATATGGAACAATGTAGCGGTATCAGAAGTGGCTTTTACCTTCCTTGCAGCAAGCTTTGAATGCTCTTCACTCTTTGCTCCAGTGCAAACCATCTTCCCAGAACTAAAGACCAGCGCTGTTGTTTTGGTTCCCTTATCCTCATGATGACTGCAGCAAAACGCTGGAAAAGAATATATGGAATTTTCAGATTCGATTAACATGTGACTTCCATGCATGTTTTACAATTACAATGAACCGGAAATTTACAGCGGCGAAGAACTATACCTTTGGATTGTACTCTGCATTACGCGCCCGCAGAGCGATCATTTTCAGATCCAACTGACAGCCTAAATTGAGTGTTGAGACAATGTTCCTTGTAGAATTCGAACGAAGGATGGTGAGAACTATGTAGAAGTGGGAAAAGAGGCGTCCACGTCACTAATTGTCTAGAAGTCGTTCTCTTCTTAAAATCAAATTCAAACAACTCAATCACGTTACGGATTATATCAAATTCAAACAACTCAATCACAGTAACCAATTGTCCAATTGTTTTGTTGTCAATGCCACTCCGTTTACAAGCACATTCCATAAAATTTGAGCCAACTATTTCGTAATGGCCAAATCAGACATGAATTTCGACTACTGGAATCAACTTGTTTGCCTAAAGTTATTTCGTTTCACTAGGGTAAAATGATCACTCTAGGGAAAGTTATATGCTCCTCACATATTTTTTTTTTGCCCAGCCTGATTCCCAACGCGCAAATCACGACCATCCCAATTAATAGATAATAAACCCTCACATATTTTTTTTGCCCAGCCTACCCAAAGGCGTAGGTATATAGCAGATGAAACCAAGAACCAGGCGCAATCCAACAGTCCAGAACTCTAGATCAGTAAACCGCGTCTGACCAGATTCAGCAGTCCAGACCGGTAAACCGCGTCTGATCAGATTCAGGTGCCACTGCACCAAATATATTCAGGTTTTATAAAAGCACCGGCAAGCATGATAAAAGTGATCAATCCGCGCCTAGTAGATCCGTAAAACCAGTCCTACTCAGGAGCTAACGCACGCACACGTTCAGGTCTAGATCGCCCTGCCCCAAAGCATGCAAGCAAAGACGGCAAGATCGACTCACTGGAGGACCGGGACGATGCCAGAGGGGTGCCTGGCTAGGTCCACCGGCTGCGCCGCGTCCGTAACCGCTGCCGCGTCAGCACCCACCCCCATCGCGCCTCCGCTCATCCCCGCGCGGGACTGGCCCAACGCCCCGACACAGATCAAAGCCCCCAACCCCGCAGTAGAGTGAGGAAAGTGAGGAATTGCAGCGGGGAAGGTTTCAAACAGGGCCGCTGAGGCAGGTTTGGGTGGCGGCGTGGTGGTGACGGCAGCGGCGGCGGATCGGCGAGCGGGTTAGGGTTTAGTTCGCGATGTTGAAGAAGGATTTATACGCGGAAGGGAAGCAGGGTCTCTGGTTTATATAGACGAGCGGGTTTAGTCGGAGAAGGGTCGGTCGATCGCGCCCGATCGAGAAGCAGCAGGTCGGTTGGTTTTGGCTGTTCGGGTTGAGTTTGTCAAGCTGGAGCAATGCAGCTGGCCGCGTGCCGTTAAGCTGGACTGAACAGCTGGAGCACGCGTCGTCGTCGTTCCGGTTCCTTGCGTATGTGAGCAACACTACCGCTCGGCAAAGCCCCGGTTTCCACTGTAGTGCAAGGTCAAGAGTTAGCGATGTAGTGGGTCGAGAATGAGCAAGAGGGTAGAGGTGAATGACTTAGGAACACATTAACATGTGATTAGTCGTGCTTTCTGCGAGCGCGCCACCCCACCGTCACCGCCGCTCACCACCCCGTTGTGGTGATCGATGTGGTAGAGTTTTATTAAGCTCCGCGGCTGTCGGAGTTGGAGAAGAAGGGAGAGAGAGAGAGGGGCGCGGGCCCATCGGTTTGCACGTTTAACTTTGCGAATGACTTAACCGTAGTTTCAACTGGGAAACTATTTCCTATTTCCATACTCGCCACGTTAATATGAGAACTACCGGAGAAACCACAGCGTGTGAAGCCAGCAAGGTTAGACGAGCAATGCGGTGAGTGGCAATGCAGGATAACGACATGTTTGTGGCCTAGTGTGGCATGCGTGGCACAGGTGTGTCAAAAGATTTACGCCGATCGACAGTCCGAGGGGTCACCCACGATGGTAGATTGATCTGGTGAGGTGCGCGAGACCAAGACCTAGACGGTAGAGTTTAGAGACACTAGACACCCGAAGTATCAAGGTTCGGACCGTCAGCGTGACGTAAAACCTGTTTTTAAATAGCGCGCTATAGCGACGCTATAGCGCTAAATAGCGTTGGGCGAGGGTAACGCGCTAAGCTATTGCCATTTTAGCGCTAAACGCTATTTGCCGCTATTAGCTGCTAATAGCGCGCGGCTACGCTAAACTGCAGCTCATTTAGCGCTATAAGATATTGGGCTGATTTACGGGTCCAAATTGATTGGCGTGCCCAAATCTCATCTCAAGGTATTAGAACTCATGTATTTCTCTATGTGATGTGATGATGTTTGATGTATCATGTATGAACTACAAACTACTCCGATGTAATGTATAAAATTATATAATGTTTGGCATATTTTTCTTGCTTAGCTAAATGGCTTAGCTCGCTATCATAGCTACATAGCGCTAAATAGCCTTTTTTAGGCTGCCGCTTAAATGGCTTAGCTATTTATTTAAAGGGCGTAAAACCCCTACGTTCTATGCTTTGTTTTACAGATGGTGATTATACAATGAGGTAGTCGAATGAGGGAGGTCCCTACCCGCCTTATATAGACGAGAGGTGGGGTTACAAATAGAAACTACGAAGTCGGGTAGGATACGATCTGTTTACATGATTTCCGGGATCGAGTCTATCCTATTAGATCGGTATCTCCAGGATATCCTCATGAGGGTCCTATGGGGCGTGGACTCTGGGTGCCTTGGTACGCACTCCATGTCGTGGGCCGAGCTCCAGGAGGTCACGGCCTAGGAAGGGTGAGCCGTGACGACGTATATGCATAGATGACAACGAGGGGAAGCATCATCGCACCTATGCATGGCGAGATGGCGACAAGGTATGTCATGCCAGCAGCAGCCACGACATCGTGCGACACCAACGTGAGCGTGGCTAGGCGACAAGTCATCAAGGATTGATTTTGATTGCCTTATTGTTGTTTTACTATATGCACTCCTACTTAATCTGATATTTTTATTCTAATGATTCTATAAACTTGTCTTGTTTTCTTATCAACCATGTTGCCTTATATTTTTTAAGAACTATCTTTGTGGAGCAGGCTGATGATCAATCTTCCTTGTGGGACATTATTGAATTCTTCTTTACTAGGAACTAGGAGGATTCCCCGCGCGTTGCCGGAGGAATATAAATGAGTTAGAATGTAACTAATAAAAATCGGTAGATTGTATTTGTATAGAATTGGTAATGGAGGAACATGATATATAATATACATGTATGGTTTGCGATAAAACAACAGCAGTGGAAAATCTTGAAGTGGAGGTAGTAATAGATCCACTCAGGGGATATTCTCATTCAGAGTGCTGTGCTTAGAGAATAGTGAAAACGTTCAACTCCCTCTCCAACTATAGGCTAGCACAATAACATGATTGAATTTGTATTAACAGTCATGAATTCATGAATTTACTCTCTGCTGCGCCGAGCGCCTGCAAAGAGAGTAATACACGATCCCTATCTCAATTCAAGATAATTCCAACTTATAACAGATTTTAGGTCTTTCTCCTCCCTGCCATAGACTTCAGCGTCCTTCGTGCCAAATATGGTCGCCTCAACTTCCATCAACATCTCCAGCACAGCTACTACATTGATACGTTGGCTTCCATCGGGCACTCTCACAGCTGTACAATCTTTGGTGCACCGGCACGTGGAAACAGGTTGAAAAGGCTTCAAGAATGCTGGATCAATACTCTGCACAGTGGTAGATATCAGTAAGCTGGACACCAACACAATGATAATATTGTTTAGCTGAAAATCGACCCATTTTTAATGATGTCAGCAGGAGTGATCCCTATCAATTTCTCTTATAAAAATATATACAAACAGAAGTTACATGTACATAGTTGCAAGCCCAAAAGAAAATCCTAGCTATTGAAACTAAATAAAAAGATTTAAACGAATTAAAGGTTGAGAGCAGGATTCTTTGAGGGAAACTGAATAAACACTAAATATATAGAACTTTAACTAAAAAAAAACATGTGTAGGGTGTGTCTTGTGTTCATATTACCATTTACATATTTCAATGAATTTAAATAATCCATCCATTAACCTTATTAGGCCACCACAAATCAATCTTTCTTAAAATAAGCACCCTTACAGAACGGGTGAGAGAGCATCACCTGGCACTCCTGCCTCAAATCCACACACGATGACACTCTCAATTCCAGCTTGTCTACACATTGCCAGTTCTTGACAGCGGCATCCGCCACAACAACACCAGCGATCTAGATTTTTGAAAAAACTAGAAAATGACGATTGGGACGTGAGAAAAATACAAAATGCTAACTGTTCAGATCAAAGTAATTGGGTTCTCCAAAAGAATGGACATCTATTATGGCATGGTAGCTTCAGATATAAATTACAGAAAATATCTGAACTTGAGCCACAACTTACTTTTGAGTCAGTGTCATCGTCCTAGTTAACAAGTGTTAGAAATCCTGCATTTTAAACCAAATGGGAAAACAGTCTCAAAAGTTGAGAATAGCCTCCACCAAACTCCAGAAATAATAGCAAATATTGAGAAACCATGTAGCTTCCTTAAGAGGCAAGTAGGCAACAAAACCATAGTATTGTGTTAACAGTATAATAGTAGTCTATATTAATCAGAAGTTATGATCGTCCACAGTTTCACATATGGAATTTTTTTCTCAATAAAAATTCTTTGGAGAGATGTGTGAACCATAATCTTTATGAGCTCCACTGGATTTGTCATATAATGCATAGGAAACAAAAGAAAAGCAGTGAGAGCAAGTAAATATAGATTGCACGAAAAAAATACAAAATATCAATGGCTGACATTTACTGATTACCAGCCAGTGCGCTGCTTTTATGGAATATCTACTGGATAACCAATCAACCTTAACGCCCAGAAAGGATCTCCAGCTGATTCCCCTTCAAAAGCATCAATCGCCCCTCCCAAAGCCATGGCTATACCTTGCATTATATTTCTTGAAATATCTGCAACGAATAATGGCTTAATGAGCTGTTGGTGATGAACGAAGATGAATGTTCAAAAGTTGGCTGAGAAGTCGACCTACATAAGTTGAGATAGTTTTCCAGTAGTACATCAAAATTTGATGGGTATTCTGGCCTCCATGAAAAGCAAGTGATTTGTTAATTCAGTAGATAGAAACAACATATCTTTTTAGACTATAGGAATGACATGAATTTAGTAGCCGCTTATAGGAAAAACATCTATAGAGCTATTGTTTCAATACTACATCTAACAAATGTTAAAAAAAAAAAAAAAAACTGTTTGGCAGATGGAACATATGTTTTTACACCATGCATGCATAGGCAATTAATGTATTCATCTTTGAAACTAGATAATGCCAAACATCTCACGGCACTCAACAAACAGAAGCTTAATTTAACTTGAAAAACATCCGGCACCATTTCAGCCGGTGCCAATTTTAAGTGGCTGAAAGCAACGATTGCCACTATTTCCTCCGGCTTATAAATGTCTACCAACCAATGCCTCATCATGGTCTTTCCTCACCAGCCATGTGTACTATACAGTGCCCCTCCTAGCCACGATCGTCCCCAACAGCCCCTCGCCTGACCGCACCACACCTTGCCCCTCTCACACCTCATCGCACCCAACCATGGTCTTGCCCCCATCATGGCCACACAAGTCGTGTACGTGCGTAGCCTAGCTGTGACTTTGCTATGTTCTTGCATCTTTCCTATTTTTTCCACGAATAATAATCTTCTAGGCCAAAATGGAACAACAGGGAGAGGATAAATATAATCCCTTTTCCTTTCATTTAAATCGTATTTCAAAAGAACTTTTGCAAATTGATTTGAATCATTTTTAGTTTTAGATCAAACCAGACGGCATAGAAATAAAAATGCTCTAGCATGAATGCACATACATGTGTCTTACCTTATGATGAATTTTAATTTCATAAAAAAATATTAGTTCACTATATTCAATGCATCACAAATTTGCATAAATAAATCAAATTGATTATTTTGAAGACATGCAAATTTTAGGGTGTTACAACTCTACCCCCTTAAAGGAAATCTCATCCCGAAATTTGGTTGTGCTTACTCAAACAATTGTGGATGTCTTCCTCAACTCCTCTTCTCTTTCCCAATAAGTTGCCAATGCCTCTCAATACCGATTCCACTTGAACTTTGCACATCTTGATAACCCAACTTCTAGTCCCTTTCAGGTGTCTCTAAAATCTTCTTGAGAATTCCTCATATGTAAGGTCCTCTTTAATAGTAAGCACATCCATAGGTGTTTGCTCCTTAGATACTTCGCAAACACCTCTTAAGTTGAGACACATGGAACACATTATGTACACCGACAAACTAGCATGCAATTCCAATCGATAAGCCACTTCACTATATCTCTCTAGAACTTTGAATGGACCAACATACCTTGGATCTAACTTTCCTCTTATGTTTAACCTCTTAACACCCCTCATTGGTGATACTTTTAAATCTCTACTAATAATTGGATTCTTCTCCTGAGGCTTCAACCCTTCGTACGTCGCCCCTCCACATGCCCCCTCAACAAAAATAATCAGGACGCCTGAGATTCCTTCTCTTATTCTCAACCCTTCATACTTTGAATTTATTCAATTGTTAATTTGGATGTCTGTTGACAACGTAATTTGGCAAGTTAGTATTTTTGGTTAGCCAAATTGCTTTGACTAATAGTAGTCACGGTAATCAGCAGAAACTATATTGTTTAAGAGTTTTGACTGCAGGTTACTAGAAGCAGGCCGGCTTGGCTGATGCGTGGTGCATGATGTAGCATATATAATGCATATCAATGGTGGAGATCTTCAAGGGCCAGAGTATTTTGACCAAGCATGTACACACATGGTTTTAGATGGATCTGAAGAACATGATTATTTGTGCTTGGCCATCGCCGAGTCAAAGAAGAAGATATTTTCAGATAAGTGCATGGTTTGGTCAAGGACGAGAGAGAATAGGAGACGTAATGGGGCTGGCCTCAATTATAGAAGCCCGTGTGGCCAAACAAATTAGGAATTAGAGATATTTATTTTATATATTCAATTCATTGTAAAAGAGACCGGCCCTTCTGTTTGCCAAAGACCGTGGCAAGCCATGTATAAATATAGGCTACATGGTGAAATCTCATGTTTGGTTTTGGAAATTGATGACACACTTGTGGGACTAATCCTTTGCTCTAAGTGTATGACTTGAGATAGGATTAGGTTGATGACAAGGAGCATGATGATCATGAACATGGACGATGATGATGGACATGATGGATCGTCAAGCTCGATGATCGGCTTGAGAGGAACCCGAGATCAAGGCAAAGGTATTCTTGATAGGGTTTTCCTTTTCGTGATCAAGACACGATAGAGCGTGTGATCACATTATAGGATAGATAGCCGACTATCAAGAGGGATGCCGCGACAATCCTTTGGTGAAGTGCTTCTAGGTCCAATTGACTTGCATATGCATTTAGGATTGAGAGCACTAACTTTATTCTTGTCTAACCGATCGCGACATGCTAACACAAGTGCTCATGGACTCACTTTCGAAGTGTTGGCAACTCAAGACAAGAAGCGAAACTTGGAAAGGTGGAAAGACGACGACCTTAACGGTGAAGAGGAACTTTTTCACTGCACCGACGCCAGACGCCGGCGCGGGGCGCCAGTAGCGGTGCAAAAGTTCAAAACCGGGCGCTGACGCGTCCGCGCGCACGAATGACGCGGCCAAATCCAATCCGTCGCGTCCGGGCGCCTACAAGTGAAATCCGACAACGCGTGGACAACAGCCGACGCTGGGCGCCGGGCGCTCTCGCGCCGCGCCGTCACGCAGTCCAGTAAGCATGTCGGGGAGGCCCCAACCGACGCCAGCGCCCGGGCGCTGGCCCGCGCAGCGCGCGTCTGGCGCTGTGGTTTGGCCGGGCGCTGGCGCGTCCGGGCGCAGGCACCTCGCTGCGTCCGGCGGCAGCGCGCGAGGGGCGTTTTGAACCAACGGCTAGTTTTCGACTTGGGGTCTATATATACTAGTTTGGCGGTTTGTTTGTCCCTCTCTTGCACATTTTAACAGCCTAACTCATTTGTGAGCTTGTGAGACTCCTCTCCACTCATCCCCTCACTCTAACGTCGAATCTTGAGTGAGATTGAGAGTGATAGAAGTGCATTGCTTGATTGGTCTTGCATCTAGAGGCACTTCATCCTTGGAGAAGCCGCGGGATCTTGTTTCTCTTGGGAATTTGCTCGGTTCCCTAAGCGAGAGAGGGTAAAAAGGTCTCAAAGATACAAATGATGAGACAAGAGCAACAAATAAGGATGAAAATCCAAAGTAAGCTCAAGAGCAGCAAATAAGAAAGCAACTTAAACACCCTGATATTAAACGCCCATGGGCCACAAAGGTACCAAGTATGAGGGTACATCAACTTATTCCACCAGTACATGCACTGGGATAACTGACAGGGGTTCATGATAAAAACAAAAGATAACTGCACTTGCAACACTGCAGTGCTCAGACTAAACACTACTGGGTGTCTAATCATTGGCAAAATCATCAAGAAGAAGTGCCGAGACACTCTCAGGGCTAGATCCGCAAGAACCCGAGTTCCTATGCCCTCCGTGACTTCAGCAGTGTGTGATGCGGTGTAGCGGATGGAGCCGGGATCATGGCCGCCAGGATTGGTTCTTCTTCGCTTGGAGCAAAGACGAGCCTTCTTTGCGGCCAGAGGCGCATTTGAACTCCTTCTTTGTAGAGAGCCCCGAGCTACGCTGCAGAACCCGTCATCGAGCTGCTCCTTCACCTTGAGGGTTCTTTTCTTTGGAGTCTTGAAAATGTCGGTGTCTCTTCCAGGATTTCCACCTCTTCGGACTTAGCACCTTCCTCGTTCTTGTCCATCGAGCACTTCATCAACGGCCTTCCGTGTCACCATCCAAGTCCTCATCCGGGTAGTCCAGGGGCCAACTTTCCAAGTGGGTTGGGGTCCAACCGTCACGAAGATGGAAACCATCCACGGGGATTAGTTTCGACGTCGAGAGATAAAGAGTGGTACTTTGATATCCATAATGCAGAAAAAAATGTAGACAAATGCCTATAAACCGACGGTCAGGGTGATGATGGAATGTAACAGATTACCTTCTTGAGGAGGGAGGGAACCATCAGAACCAATGGGTCCTCTTTGTAAGGTCACATTAGGGACAGCTGATGTTACGAGCGGCCCCTACTATTAGCAGGGGTGGTTCAATATTCAGTCGTCCCCTACTAATGTCTCTGATGAGAGGCGGTGAAATCGCATGTTTGGTTTTGGAAATTGATGACACACTTGTGGACTAATCCTTTGCTCTAAGTGATGACTATGAGATAGGATTAGATGGATGACAAGGAGCATGATGATCATGAACATGGACGATGATGATGGACATGATGGATCGTCAAGCTCGGTGATCGGCTTGAGAGGAACCCGAGAGATCAAGGCAAAGGTAATCTTGATAAGGTTTTTTCCTTTCGGTGATCAAGACACGATAGAGCGTGTGATCACATTATAGGATAGATAGCCGACTATCAAGAGGGAATGCCGCGACAATCCTTTGGTGAAGTGCTTCTAGGTCCAATTGACTTGCATATTGCATTTAGGACATGAGAGCACTAACCCCGATCTTGCCTAACTTTTCGACGTGCTAACATTGGTGATGACGTGGGTCATCTTGGGCGTGTTGGCAACCCATGGCAAGAGACGAAGCAAGTTTGAAGCAAAGAGCAAAGAAAAAAAGATTGAGAAGCGGCTATGACAGGCGGCCGGACGCACGAGCGGTGGCCGGGCCGCATCGGCCGTGGCTCGGTGGTGAGTCCGATCAAAATAACGTAAAGGGTGTAATCTCGCTCGGCTCGGGTTTGTGACCGGGGCAAACCGGAATCGAAGGGACCGACGCTTCCGGTGTGGACGAACCTGTGGATCGGACGCGACGGAGGAGGGCGCCACCGGGCCCGAGTCTTGTCGGTAGCGACCGAAGCGATGGCCGGACGCTTGACCGACCTCCGCGGTGGTTCCGGTCGGTGCGTCCGTCACCCCCGAAAAGAGCACTTTTTGAAGGCAACGGCTCTATCTCATGGAGGAGGCTATATATATGGGTTTGCCCGTTTCATAGTCTCTCTCTTGCACATTTGAACACTCTAACTTGCTAGTGAGCTTGTGAGACTCCTCTCCACTCATCTCTCCATCCATAATTCGTATTCTTGGTGAGATTGAGAGTGATAGAAGTGCATTGCTTGCATCGGTTGCATCTAGAGGCACTTCATCCTTGGAGAAGCCGCGGGGATTCTTGTTGTCTTGGGAATTTGCCCTGTTCCCTAGCGGCTTAGAGCAAGAGGCGGTGTTGAGCTCAAGTGGAGCTTGTTTGAGGCCACACCGGTGGTGATTGTGAGGGGTCGTTCCTTACCCCGCTGAGATTCGCGAAAGGAGCACTAGTGGATTGCTCGCGGGCTTGTTGGACCCTCTCTTGTGATCGCTTGCTTGAGCTCCCATAGGGGATTTGGCACCGCCATTAAGCTTAGCATACGTCAAGTGAGTGTGTCGCCACAACGGGGACTTAGCGTGCCGGCAAGCACGTGAACCTCGGTGAAAAATCATCGTGTCACTTGTTCTTGCTCGTTGGAGATTTCTCGGTGATCACGGTGATTGGCTTCCACCTCTACACTCCGCGGTGGTATTGTATTCTAGCCTCTTTGCATTACTTTCACTAGTATATATACTTGTGTAGTTTGCTTAGCTCCTTGTGTTGAGTTTAGTTTGAATTGCTTGATCACCTAGGAGTAATCTAGTGACATAGCCCTTGTGTGGACATAGAGATATTAGACATATCTTGCTTGACTTGTGGCTTGCATAGATAGTGTGTAGCACCGCTTATTTAGCTTCGCCATCTTATTGTCTAATCGGTTTGTTTAGTGTTGTTGCAAGAATTTTTAATAGGCTATTCACCCCCCCCCCCATCTAGCCATTAGGACCTTTCACATGGCCGATTGTAAGGATCTAGCCAATCGTCATAATACAACTACTATTTTCTTCGTTATGTTTCTTTCTTCCACCTTAGGACAGTAGTTTATGCCGAACCCTAATCTCCATTAGGGATCGGTGATCTTTACCGCTTTGCCCCCGAAACGGGTCGGCTTCCTCCACGAAAGTGAGGATCCTTTGTTGCTTTGCCCGAAAGCAATCGCCGTCGTCGCTGTAAAATACGACAGTTATCGTGTTGTTGCGCGGATCAATTTTGGCGTGCCAACACAATTGGCGACTCCGCTGGGGAAGAAATTCTTTATCGACAAAATAAGAGGCCGATATTACCATTGATTCATTCGCCATCTATCAAGACGCCACCAGCAATTTCGTCAAAGGCCGACGTCCAAGTTTGGTTCGGCTAATATTCAACAGATCTATTTTCCAGGAAGCAAGCCAAAGCAACGAGAGAAACCAGCAGCACGTTCTTCCATAAAAGAAAACTACAGGTGCTGGTTCCAGCTGAGCACCATACCATCATCAGTCTCGTTCATCCACGCCAGCGTAATCTGTAAGTACGGTATTTTATCTTGTTTGCAGCTACGATGGATTCATATAGTAATATTGCTAGGCATGTTGATAGACCCATTGCATCGGCTATTAGTCATTTAGATGGATGTCTTGTACAGCCAAATTACCAATCTCATAATTGTAAATAGAGCCTATGCAGAGTATGAGTTTTGATCATGTAAGCAATATACAACATGAATTTTTCAATTCTAGTACATCGGCAATGTTTATGACGCCTATATCTTCACAAATGCACATGCCGTTGTATAATCATGGTGGCCAGTATAATAATGCTTATTCGGCGAATTGTTTTGTACCCAACATTGATAATTCTACCGTTTTAACTTCGGTTACTCAAAATTTCAGCATGTATAACCGAAGTGTTGGCTTTACTTCGAATATGCAACAACCTTTTTATCAAACAGTACCATGTAGCATACCACCTTCGCCACCTATAGGTACTGGAGTTCCATGTAAGCCTGTTCCAAATGTGTATTCTCATGTCGAATCTCTGCAGTATATGTTGCATGCTCAACCCTCTTTGCCGGAGTTACAATCACATACCAATGTTGCATATGTGCCACAACCTAATTCTCTAGAGCCATCTCAATATTTTAAGGACTTAATTGATAATATTCTTATAGAATGCGATGTCAAACCTCGTGCAAGTTTAAAAGAAAATAAAATTAATTCAGATATGAATGATTATTCGGTTATTGAAAGAGCCGAAGAAAATAAAACTTGTTCGATTCGATCACACTCGATGATCTATCTGAAGATGCACGGCGGAAATCGAACTAGAACTCAAGGAAGAGAGGCAAGAGAGTCTACAGAGAAAATTAGCATGCCTTCAGAAGACTAAGAACGACGTTGTCAAAAAAGGTAGCTGCATCAGATCACGCTGCTTCAACTAGCAACGAGGTAGGTAAATCACTTGCCTCCACCAATTTGAAAAAAGGTATGGATCACAAATACATTGCCAATTTCTCAATTTAATCAAGTATTTATATTAGATAAATCCAGTGTTTATCCTAGGGGTTCTTGGTTATATGTCCTAGGCAATAACATTTTTGTGAACTCCACCTTATCTGTTCCACAGTCAATTTATGCTTGCTCGAAATTAAGTGACATGTTTTATGATAATTTTGCTACTCAAAATATTAAATTGATAACTAATAAAATAAAAGAATCTGATCTTAATCGGATCGAACATGCTTCTGAATTATCAAATAATGCAAGTTCAAGTAAGGTTCAGATAGCCGAATTGGAGAGTGATTCGGATGATGTTAAATGTAGTCATAAAAATATGACAATTAGTAAAGATAAAATGACCGATGTTAGCAATGTGAAAGAATGTAATTCTAAAGCATCGGACAATGTTCAATCAGCTATTGTCAAATGTCAGTTGGATTTTACGGAACCTCAAGGGACTGGGGGCACAAGTCAATTGAAAACCTAACCCCAAATATGTAATTAATTTTGAGGATAAAAAAAGGTTTTGATTCGGCCAGAACAGGCAGTTTCAACAAAAGGCAAGAAAGTAGTTTTGTCTAATGGAATCAGCAATGATCTTTTTTATGATAGGATTGAAAAGCCTAGCAAAGTTGTGAGCCAAAAGAAGAGAATGGTTTGGGTCCCTAAAATAAGCAAAGATATTAAGAGTGAGTCCCAAATATCTGTCCCTAGCACTATGAAATCAAGAAAGCCGAAGGTGACGTTCCAACAGCTTCTGGCTAAATATGAAAAAGAAAAGGCTGATAAAGGTTGTAATCGGCCTAATTATTTCAAGCGTACTAAATCTTTTTCTAGGCGAGATTTTTATGATTACAAACATTGGCAAGAAAATGAGTACACGCGAACACCATATTTTCCAGTGGAGCATATGTACTCGGAATGTCCATCTAATATACCAATGTCATATGAACCATATTTTCCTAGTTCTCCTTATTCAGCATGCGGATGGTATGATCCATGGGTGCATGTTCCTTCATATTTTAGACCACACCACATCGAGTATGCAGCTCCAAGAGAATCAACATTTGAAAGACCATCACATGTCAATGACCGTTTTAAGGAAAAGAATCGGTCTAGAGCTCAGGTAAATAAAAGGGTAGTCAGACAAGTTTATCGTGTGAAGAAGGATGGTCGCAAAGAGAAAAGTTCAGTTTTGAATTCAAATAATGAAAAGCCGATTAATGTGTTGGAAACTTCGGCTGCTGTTGGCAAAAGGATGAAGGAATTAGCTACTGATAATCTAGAAGTCGAATCTGAACAGAAAAAGCTTAAAGCGCCTGAAATCAAAGATAGTGCTACAGTTCTCAAGAGAATCACAGCCGAGATGCTCACTCGGTTTATCAAATTGGCAAAAAGAAAGAAGCTACAAAGACTTAGTGCACAAGAGCTAAAAGAGAAAAACATGGCATGGGTTCCCAAAGGAAGTGTCCAAACTCAAGACAATAATGAGAGTGTTCAAGTAAAGGGTGTAACAAAGGCGAAGGTAAATAAAAAAGCCAGGAGAAAGTTATCAAGCAAAAGGTCTTTGCCTAACCATCCAAATTATTGGTGGTTGCATCATCCATATACTCTGCCCAAGCCACTGATGCCTAGTTCATGGAGCTCATCTCTAGGTATGTTTGGGTACTCGTTGTTCATATTTTTACCCTCCTTTTGAGCCGCATGGGTGCCCATATCATGGAGGGTAATTACCAAATTATTATACACTTTGACTAGTGCTGGTATGTGTTAGTACTAATTTCAAAAGCCGAAATACTTGATAGCTAGATAAATGATTGCATGCTAATATATATATTTTTTGTTTCGGCTATAGAAGCAGGGTCAAAAGAATATAAATATATATGGCTGATATTCCTCTACCATTGCTCTCAATCAAGCCGTTTAGTATATGGTAATTAATTCGGCCTGTGTTTGATTTAGCTATCAGTAGAATTCAATTCTTTGCATGGCTGATTAATTGTTTGTTCAAAAGAAGAGAGTAAATGTTAATCGGCCGCATGATTATTGTGCATTGTGACTGATTGCTGCCTATAGTTGCATGCTTAGAGGAAATATACACATATGGATAAGGAGTATGGCCGATATTTTCTTATTGCGCCTAACAACATATGTGGCCGGTGAATATATTGTTTATCATTGGCATGGTTCAGTGGACAGCTGTTAATGGCTTGATGCACGGGACACGGGATAGTATGGTTGCAAAAAAGGCAAAAGTTTTGTGATCAGTGTTGTCGTTGACTGATCAAGGAAGGGCTGAAAATTTAAGTCTCGGCTGATTGGAACTTGTGTGGCCGAGTATCATGCAATTTTGAGGAGCTATTACACTACAATTTCAGTCATGATGACATGGGCAGACCTGTGTTGTATGCATGTTTAGATGCTAGTAGAGCGGCATCAGACGACAACCATGAAAGCCGAACATCATGGTTCGGTTAAGTCCGATTTGTAAAACAACTAGTGTGGCCACGTCTAAAGCTAATTCTGTCCTGAAACATATAATGGGTTCAGGTGATGCAAGGCACTAGTAGCACACAGGACCTGATGCATTTTAGAAAGAAGATATTGTAGTAGAATGAGGTGGCTTGCCTGCTGATTCAGAGTGATTTACAGAACGATTCAGAGAAGGCTATTGCTAGGACTAGTCAGAAGCCTGAATCGTCCAGTATTTTTATCAATTCAGTCATGAGAAGCAGTAGCAGAGGGAACCCACGTGTTTTCTGCAGGCTTTAAATGGAACACTGGCATGCCTATGCAGCATAAGAATTTAGGAAGCAACAACAAGGAAGTTGTGCTTTGTGGGATGTCTGACCAATGGAGAAAGTTTTCGGCCAACTACAATCTGTTTAGGCCAAAAACAACAGCACTTATCTACCAACCAAGGTTCTTGGGTCGGTTGCATAAGAACAAGCCGAAAACCACAGTGGTGCCTGGTGAGTCTCACGCATACACAAAAGCTACGGGAAGGTATGGAGGTCAAAACAAGTGAAGGTGTTGGCTATTTGGCTAACGATGATGAAAATTGAAGCTTGTTCGATGGAGGTGTATTGACGAACTAGTATGGTACTCCACATCAAGAAGGTATATTGATTTGTATTGATATATAATAAATGGCATAAGTTTAGGTTGAATTATGCTGACAAGTTAATGATTAATCGGTCTATTTATTAAACATTATTTTTGGCCAGATTAGATTATTACTTGTTAATTAATTGGCTTGATCTGTGATTAATAAGTGATGAGTATGTATATTATGTTTATTTAACATGCATGCTTGAATGTTATATACACCGAAATAATTGATTAGGAAACAAGCTATGTATCAATAGGAGCTGCTAGAACTATATTTCGGTTGCATTTTGAGATGTTGAGAAATACATGCTTGGTTGATGGTTGCTGTTTTATCGCCCTAAGAACAAGTGCTTGGCCGATAATTTGCTTATCGCCCTTAGAATTAAGTGTGCAACTAAATTATTGCTATTGTTCTTAGAATAGGTAAACATTATAAAGATCGAGAATTCGGTTAGGGGTAGTTAGTTTGCTTTACTTTATTACTTAAAGATTATGGATGACCGAACTAGATGTGATATGTGAGGTGTTTATTTGGCTACTTCTTAAAGCAAGTTGACACCTGATAGATATTTTTGCTTACACACATATATATATGGCCGATGATTCATCGTTGCCTCTGGAGTGAAAATATGGGGTCAGGGTTCATCATTGTTTCTCGAGCAAACTTTGGCCGATATACAATTTAATATCGACCTACGTACAAAGAGAATCAAATACAAGATTTGCCTGTTGTGCCATGTAAGCATGTTCTCAGAAAAGAAAAATAATATAGCCAATGCACTAGTTCTGCATTGGATAACAAGAAGTAATAACAAAGAATTATCTTAGTCGGCTAAGGTGAGTTCATTTTGCATATATATACAGCTTAAAATTCGGTCTGTAGATTTTGCCATGGTTATCTTTTACTCATTATGGTACCTACTAGACCAATGACCGAATTTGTGAGTAAGAGTTTTATGTGTCGTGTTTTGGTCAATGCAATATCTCTATGTACAAGATGGTTATTCGGTTGCTTGCTCATGATAAATTGTTTTCGCCGAATAATAATAATAATATGAAATTGGTGTGTTATTGACCGGATGATTAAATACATAAGTCTGCTGAGATATCTGTCTACATATATATATATATATATATATATATATATGGGGCTGATATTGGTTCGTCGTCACCCTAGAATGAAATAGGTCATGAGTTTACACTGCCTTAATAACAAATTTTGGCCGAAAAACAACATAGCCAGTGTGTTAGTCATCATGGCTAAGATTTCGATATGCTGAGATATGGCTACTAATTTTGTAAAGAAGGTAACATGCTTGTGCCTTTCATACAAGAAATGGTAAGAAATATTTGTACCAGTTTAGACCAGTTTTTGGTTATAAGAAATTTGGTCTTATAGTCATTCAAGAGGTTTTGTGAGCATTATTGTTATAGTAAGATGTTGACCGAATTTGTGGATAAACATATGGTACCTGTCTAGTATTTTTGGTAAATATACAATTATACCAAAAACAAGGGGGCATGTGTTGACAACGTAATTTGGCAAATTAGTATTTTTGGTTAGCCAAATTGCTTTGACTAATAGTAGTCACGGTAATCAGCAGAAACATATATTGTTTAAGAGTTTTGACTGCAGGTTACTAGAAGCAGGCCGGCTTGGCTGATGCGTGGTGCATGATGTAGCATATATAATGCATATCAATGGTGGAGATCTTCAAGGGCCAGAGTATTTTGACCAAGCATGTACACACATGGTTTTAGATGGATCTGAAGAACATGATTATTTGTGCTTGGGCCATCGCCGAGTCAAAGAAGAAGATATTTTCAGATAAGTGCATGGTTTGGTCAAGGACGAGAGAGAATAGGAGACGTAATGGGACTGGCCTTAATTATAGGTGCCCGTGTGGCCAAACAAATTAGGAATTAGAGATATTTATTTTATATATTCAATTCATTGTAAAAGAGACCGGCCCTTCCGTTTGCCAAAGACCGTGGCAAGCCATGTATAAATATAGGCTACATGGCCGATTGTAAGGATCTAACCAATCGTCATAATACAACTACTATTTTCTTCGTTATGTTTCTTTCTTCCACCTTAGGACAGTAGTTTATGCCGAACCCTAATCTCCATTAGGGATCGGTGATCTTTGCCGTTTTGCCCTGAAAAACGGTCGGCTTCCCTCCACGAAAGTGAGGATCCTTTGTTGCTTTGCCCGAAAGCAATCGCCGTCGTCAGCGTAAATCGCGACGGTTATCGTGTTGTTGCGCGGATCAATTTCGCGTGCCAACACAATTGGCGACTCCACTGGGGAAGAAATTCTTTATCGACAAAATAAGAGGCCGATATTACCATTGATTCATTCGGCCATCTATCAATTCATTGGGTCAAACTAATTAGTTATCTATTATTGCTATCCGCCATGCACGAGGAACCAACTACACTAAGGAGGGAATTCGTGGGTGACATCTTGATTAAAATCAGAAAAGAATGTTGCGACAAGCTCCCTGAAGATATCCAGTTCTTGATTAAGAAGTTAGCTTCAATGTAACTTACATCTTTATGTTTTACCGAAATACACAAGGAAGTACCAATGTTGTAACTTAGATGGTTCATCCGACAAAAATGGTAAAATACCTTCTTATATCTAGTTTAAACTAAGAGTTTCCAAAAGCAAAATCGTAGCGTTAGCATGGGCATTATACTAGTACTATTCTTATGTCATTAGTTGTTTTCATTTACACCACTGATATATTCATTTGTCCATATATATGCATTGTCTTTTATCCTCTTGATCATGTTTACCTGATTATCATTATCATCTTTTATCATGAGTTCCTAATCATCTTCTGCATGTCTCTTACTTTCTTTAGTCGATGGCATGCAAAAAGTTGACTGCCCGTAAGAGTTGTGTGGATTATCTTTCGACCCTCCTTGTTCAGTACCCGTTGACCGACAATGTTGACCAGTTTGAGTTTTGTCGCGAGCAGCACCCTGACAATGGGGCCGACCTCTTTGTTGGTCCTCCCATGAGCACTGAGCAGACGCAGGCCGCCCTGCAGTAGGCTGGACATGCTATCCAGCAAGTAGGAGAAGGAGATCCTCATGACAGCGATGATAGTGATGATGAGGAAGGTGATGATGATGGAGAGGACATTGGTGCTGGAAATGGTGGACCAGGAGACGAAGGACCTCCAGGCTCTCGAGGAGGATAGGGACAGTAGGTCTAGGCTCAAGATGGGTGGATCATCACTCTGACCACGAGCGGTGGACGGTGTTTCTTCCATAGGGAGCTCATCCGCCTACTAGAGGAGCAGAGGATGTGTGCCTACATTGGGAGGCCCAACGGTGTACTACGTGCTCTTCGAGTGGTGTCCGTCCATCCCACTCTTGTAGATAGAGATACCCAGATGGCCGCCACTAGCGATGCGGCTCGCATGGCCCTTACTGCATACCACGATCACTTCGAGGATATTAGCGAGGATGTGAGACGGTACTACCCATGTCGTCGCCACGGGAATTGGTTTCCCGCGATCGCTGCCATCGAGGAGGAGGATGGCGAAATGTAACACCCTGAAATTTTGCATTTCTTTGAAATAGATTAAATGAATTTAATTTGCAATTGTGCTCATACAATTATAGGAAATAAATAATTTATATGAAAATAGAATTAATCATAAGGCTAGATACATGTGTGATGCACTCATGCTGCTCCATATTTATTTTTGTGATGACTGGTTTTCAACAGAATTTAAATGGAGTCCAAATTCAATTTCAAAAGCATTTTTAAAAGAATTTATTAAAAGAAAAGGATTTCATTTTTCCTTCTCTACTCTTTCTCCTATTCAGCCGAGAGGCCCAAACCAGCCGGCCTACTTCTTTTCCTCCTTGTTTCTCTTGCTGGGCCAAGCTCCACCTTGTCTTTGCTTCGGGCCGGGCCAACTCAAAAAGGGGCAGATGCCGCTGACGTGTGGCGCCTGCACCGCTACAATGTTTTCCCCTTCCCCACGTTGAAACGGGATCGAGCCGACTCTGCTCCTAGCGCCGCAGACGAAAGCCCACCGAACCGTGTTCGATTTCCTCGCACTTCATCGTGATCTCCATGCCTAGGTGACGCTATAAGAAGCGCCGCCAACCCTCCTTGACCTACTTTCCCAATCTACTCGCTGCCGTCGCCACTAGAGCAAGCCGAAGTTGTCCGCCATTGCCATCCCGGTCGCCGAGCTCGAGAACGCGCCGCCGACTGCCGACCTCGCCCTTGCCCGTCGCCGTTGAGGTTGGGTAGACGCCTTGAAAGTCGGTAGAACATCCTTTGATCCGCCTTCCGCCGTTCGTCACCATACGTCGTCATCCGGCAATCTCTCTTCGAGTCTTGGATTGGTAAGCCCGCCTTGATCCCCTTGTTATTCTCGTGCCATCAATTGGTCGGATTAGGGCCGCTAGGACTGAGTTCATCTGCGCCAGTGAGCTTGCCGCCGCCGCCATGGCCGAAAGCACCGCTTTGTCGTCGCGTTCGCATTTGAGAACGCGATCGCGTCGCTTATCTATCGACATCACCAGGCGACGGAACGCAGTCCGCATGGCGGATTTGCGCGCCCGGCGACTCACGCCGCCATCCAAAGACGGTGGTGCCGCCGCGTCGGCACTGTTGCCGGCCGGTGTGGTCATGTTCCCGACCCGATCTAATCGAGCGATCATTCGAGATCCGGCGGCTCGATCGGAGATACCCTTCCGGGTGGCTATCTTGCAAAGGTTTTTAAAGAACGCAGCGCGGTCGCTTTGCGTAGTTCTGGAGTTACGCGTTGACCGCTGGAAAGCGTAATCCGGCCGGTTTAGTTCCAAAATGCGTTTTCAGTATTTACAGAACTGCCATTGTTCTTCATTTATTCATAACTTTCTCATTTTAATTCCAAATCAATCCGTTCAAATTGCATTAGGATCGTAGTTAAATTTCCTAGGTGATTTATGCTACTGTTATTTCAGTTTGCCGTTGTTAATTTTCGTAGTTAGATTTAATTAATTACCTTGCATTAGTTAGCCTTGTTTATTTCATATCTCGGTCGATTTTGCTCCGTTTGCGTGAATTTTACGTCCGTGTGACCGTAGCGAATCGTAGAGTGATTTATGAAACTTTTTACTTTATTTTTGTACTGTTGGTGTACTGTTCTAATGATAGTCTTGTTTGCTTTGTATGTATGATTCCGGTTTGTGTGTTGCTGTGTGATGATCGAGTAGGCAGTGAGCAGTTCGTGGAGGATCAGTACTTTGGTGATCAAGACTTCTACGAAGTGGAGGATCAGTACTTTGGTGATCAAGACTTCTACGAAGACCAGCAGGAACCTTGTTGACCTATTCACCTAATCATTATTTCATGTGCATGTGTATAATTAATTTGCCATAAGGATGTCCTAGTTTTGTTATCCGTTCCTTGATACCTTGGGTTACATGCATTGGGTAGAATTGCTAGCGCTCAATTTAAATATGAATGAACCCAATGATGAGTAATGATACTATGAGTTGAATGGTGAACATGATAATGAAACAACAGGCGAGAGAGCTCTTTTGATGCTCTTGGCCCTCCATAAGGACTAATCCGTTGGCAAAAGCTGGGAAAACCGTACAACTGGGAGGGTCACATGGCTCTGACTGTAGTTGATTAGAAAGCTCTTATCTAGCTTGTTGGGGGTTACCCTTGTGGCACAAAAGGGGGTTGTCGGTTGGGTATAGTGCGATACCTATCTCTTTGTGTATAGGCTGCGTGTCATTGTCGCCACTGGGAAGGTTGGTCCTATATCTGTCGCCAGTTGAAACCTATAGAGGCTCCCAACTTCTTAGATAATCTTTTGAAAGGCTATGTATGATTTTCGTTGTGTAGGCCTAATTAACCTACTCAATTGGAAGTCATAACTCACAAAGTGAAAGTGTACACCTCTGCAAGTAAAGTAAAATCTGTTATAACAGACCGTGCTCACGGTTATGAGCGGCGAAAAACTTGACGAAATCAGTAACATGATAATGGTGAACTCAAGGTGATAATGTTGTTGAGTTGAGAATAGTGATAATTGAATATGGTGATCTTGTATAATTGTTGGGGAATAATTGGAGCCTAAGCAGAACTTAGAACTATTAGAATGAATAAAAGTTTGACTTACTAAAAGCTCACCGTAGTATAACTAGTGTCAGCTTTGAGCCTCATCCACCCTAGCTATCTTGTTGAGTACGACATGTACTTACGCTTGTTTTTTTTGCATACATGGACAATATTACGGTTGGGTACAGGATGGCTATGGCTATAAAGCATATGAAGATGATTACTAGGCTTGAGTGTCAACGGTCGATCTTCCCTGTGGAGTTGGAGACATCATGGTGTTTAGCTAGCTACTTTATTATTGTCACACATTTGTGATATTTATGTTTGAGATACAGTTCGATATGTAATAAGGCACTTGGATGATACTATTCCTTCACTTTTGTGTCGTTATATGTGTGTGATTGTTTCACAGGGCACACATATGATTCGTTATTCAATTTGTTTTATAAATTGAGTATGACAAAGTTGGTATCAAAGCCTGTGTCGATTTGTAGGGCGCAAGCCTAGGTAGAATGGTCGTCTTAGAAAGTGTTTGCCTCACTTGTTCTTGCTATTTGCTTTAGCATTATAATTATGAAAATTTTGTTTTGTGCTTCTTCTACTCTATTCCATTATAAACTTGCTAATTCTAATTTTAATTCATTTAATTTTAGATGGCCTGCAACAAGCGGACTGCCCGCAAAAGCACTTTGGAGCTGCTCTTGTCCCTGTTCCCACCGCAGTGTAAGGTCCCTAGATGGCTAGAGGGGGTGAATAGCCTATAAAAATTTTCTACAAACTCAACTAAACAAACCGATTAGTATAAAACACGGCGTAAAGCGGTTTGCACTAGCTCTAGTGGTCTTGCAAGCCTCCTAGTGACAAGACTAAATATTTCTATGATCTCTAATCCACACAAAGTCTATGTCACTACTCTAGCTAATGAGCAATCCTAATATGGTCCTTATGCTAGCAAGAACAACTACACAAAGCAAGTGCTAGCTCTCTACTCAAGGTAAACTAGGAAAGTAATGCAAGAACGAGTAGCTTGTTATACCGACTTGTAGAGGATATGAACCAATCACCGGGAAGAGAATTAACCAATCAACACAATGAGATGATGAACCAATCACCGAGACAAGAGACACGTCGATGTGTTGACCCGGAGTTCGCTTGTACACCGACAAGTTACTCTCCGGTTGTGCCGACCAACACAAGGATGATGTTTGAGCTAGGCGGTGCCCTTGCTAGCCTCAACACACCACTCACAAGTGAGGTACCCAAGACACGAGCAATGTATTCCTTGCACTTTGTCTTCCCGACGAGGAGTGCGTAATCCTCTCACAATTTAAGGAGGTGGCCAAGAAACAATCTCCTCTTCTTGCCAACAACTCCACCAAATCACCAAGCCGGCTAGGAGCGGTGTCTCCAAGAGAAACAAGAAACCAACCGGCTCTAGCGATCCCCAAGTGCCTCTAGATGCAAAGATCAAAGCAAAGAGCACTTGGATCACCTCAACTCACTTGAATGAAGCTCACAAGCAAAGAGAGTGAGGAGGAGGAGGATGTTTTCGCTCAAAGGGCGTTAGAATGTGTAAGAATGACCAAGAGACCTCCCAAAGGCCGGCCAAACACATATATATAGGCCCCCATTCGAAATAGAGCCGTTATGCTCGGGCACCCGTCGAAAAATACACAGGCCGCCGACGCGCGCCATCGTGCCATCCGACCGTCGGCACCGCGCGGCGACAACGCCGCCGGACGTGCCAGCGCGCGCCGTCTGAGCGTCGGCGCCCAGCGTCTAGGGCGACCTCCCGTGACATGCTTCACCGGATCGCGTCGGGCGCCGTCTAATCGCACCCTCGACCGAACCCTCGCCGTGTCGCGGGCGGACGCTGAGACTCCTCGAGCCCGCGTCGGGCGTGGGGCGCCGGACGCCGCGCCGCGCCGTCCGCCGGCCAGCCACACGCGGCCGGACGCGCAGCGCAAAGCTTCACGCGGCCGCGTCGGCGAGCGCAGGTCACTTTGCGCTCGAAGGTGTCGATTTGCGTCGTTTGATTTTGTTCCAACTTCCGTCACTTGTCTTATGTTACCAACACGTCGAAGAGCACCCCGACCACTTTGTGTTAGCATTTTCAAAACATTTTACCAAGCGCGAAGTTAGCTCTCTAGGTTAGAATGCATGCAAATGAATTTTGAACCTAGAGGCACTGGAGGATCGATATGTACGATAAGTTTCCCCTCTTTATAGTACGGCTTATCGATCCTATAACCACCCACACCCTCTATGGTGTCTTGGGTGTGAAATCAAAAGCCCTATGGTTATACCTTTGCCTTGGGGACAATTGATCTCCAAAGCCACACCGAATTGGATGCTTGATCATCTTTTGGATCACCTCGATCCATCCTCCATGATCACCACGTACCAACTCCGGCACGACCAATCTCCAATCTAGTCAAACACTTAGCATCGAGAGATTAGTCCTCGGGTGTCACTAATTAGCCAAAACCAAACTAGAGATCTTCAGCCGGGCACCCCCACCGGAAGTTATTGACATCTCTGATGATGAGATGGAGCTGGATCCTGTGGCTGAGGAAGACGAGGTGCTCATAGAGGACATGAACTCTGAAGACGAGGCTGCTTGGTACGAGGGCTTGGAGTCACCGCCTACATCGCCTGTGCCGCTACCTACTCCAACCCCGATGTCACCAGTCCCAGAGGAAGTGGTGCCACCGCTTGCACCTGCTCCAGCTCCTGTGCCAGTACCAGCTCCAGCTCCAGCGGTAGTGGTGCCGCCATCACCTACTCATGTCGGAGAAGGTATGGGGTGGGATCGCACCTACCACTACTTTCCTCCATCACATGTAGCCTACTACCACAACCTGCTCACCAATGTGCTGGAGGACTACTACCCAGAGATGAACACATCCATCCAGTACTACACCGTGGAGTACAGTCACCCCACGGAAGGTACACTTTGGAAGACCTTGGTGACTATCACTAAGACGAATGAGCTGCAAGATGGCAAGACGGTGGCCTCTGTCCATGGTCACATTGCTAGGCGCGCTTCGTCAGCGGACAACATGGAAGATATCGCTCAGCAAGCCTACATCTTCTACCATGGAAGACGCTACCCAGAAATGAGGAATGATCGCCACAAACGGTAGATTCGTGCCCGCGTGTTATAGGAATCATTGTGGCCATACGTTCTCGAGAACCGGCTCCGCTTCGTTGGCCGCCGCATGCATGTAAAAGGATTAGGCTAAGCTGTTGTATACCACACGAGATGTGAACGGCAATGATGATTCGTAGGACATGTGGCGCGAATCTACCGTGGGTGCACACCAAAGCAAGGGTGTGCACAGTGCACACCCCAGTTTTTTCCCCACAAATTCCTCGCTCGCCATGACCCAGAAGATGAGACTTGGGTGATTGAAGATCCCAGCCATGAGGAGCCCACGCTGGAGGCCACGGCTAGGTACGCCTTGGTCCAGAAGGTGGAGAATGATGATGTGAAGGAGGAGCTAAAGATGGCACTCAAGGCTGCAAGGAAGTACCAGCGGGAGGTGGACGAGCTCCGAGCTCAGTTGGGGATGCCACCTCGCTACAAGAAGAATGAAGATCATCCTTAGAGCTAGGCTGCCATCTAGAGTTAATGAGACGTTACTCCCGAGTCGAGTCGAGTCAGTTGTGTCGAGTGTGTGTGCTTGAGAAACTTGGTGATAGATGTTTTGGATTGATGATATTATGTGTGATTTGCTTTTTCATGATCATTGCTGGAGTTTATGGGCATGTCTATGAACTCCTTAGAATTGGATTTAAGGTTTAGAGATTGATTAATATAAGATGGGGTCATTTTATCTATCTTGGCTGAATCTGTTCTCTGGAGCAGTCTGTGTTCTTTATTGCATATCTTTTTATCCGTACGTGCAATGGATCTAAAATTTTTCTGGGAGAAAGTAGACTTCCGTATCTTTCCAATGAGTCCTATATCATATTTTTATCTGTTCGGATTGTGGAGTTATGGCAGTTTGAATATGATGTTACAGTGCTGTCTGCATGTTCAGAACAGAATCTGTTGTTCTCTGTTTTCCATGAACTTAATGACCGAATCTGAAAATATGCACCACATGAAAGATATAGATAATTTCATAACCTTTCCAACAGTATAGCGAACACGTCATTTGAGTTTCTGGAACTCCGGTTATGGTCTGTTTACTGCACTGATGTTGTTGCACTTCGTCCAGAAAATTTCAGATTGTCATGTTTTGTTATTCGATCTATTGTTGGGTAACTCTAAGACTTGTGTATGTGATATTGGATGACAGATGGCTGCTCGTGGAAGAGGACATGGACGTGGTAGGGGCAAAGGTGGACCACCCCCACCACCACCGCCCCCTGTGATGACGCCAGAGCAACTCATGGGCATGCGGGGCGGTTGATTCAGCAAGTAGTGCAACTCCTGCAGCAGAACTAGCCGAATCAGAACCACCGGGAGTCAACACTACGCTCCCCAAGGATAGGCATGTGGACTTCATGAAGGGGCCCGCCCACTTTCTCACAAGCAGCTGATCCAATGGAAGCGGAGGCGATTGGCTGCGGACCATTGAGAAGAACCCGGAAATAGCTCGGATTTTTTAGCGGCCGAGAGGGTGTTGTTCGCGTCGGGACAGCTTGAAGGAGCAGCACAAGACTGGTGGGATTCATTCGGTTTGGGCACCCCAATAATGCGCCACCATCACCTATCAAGAGTTCAAGGCTGCTTTCCGCTCATATCATATCCCAGAAGGCTTGATGGAGCGAGAAGAGGGAGGAGTTCCTCTCTGAAGCGAGAGGCACATGTCTGTTGGGGGATATCGGGACAAGTTTTCCGCGTTGTCACGCTATGCTCCTATGGATGTGGCCACAGATGAGGATAAGCAGAGCCTATTTCTCAAGGGGTTGTATGATGACCTTCAGCTTCAGATGATGTCAAACACATACCCCAACTTCCAAGCTATGGTGAATCGCGCTATTGTTATTGACAATAAGCGTAGGGACATTGACTCCAAGAAGAGGAAGTTCAATGACAAGAACTCGAGCGGCAACTCTCGTTTCCGTCCCAATCAGCAGGGCTATCAGCAGAAGAATCAATGGAATTAGGGTTCTTCCTCTCAGTGGAACAAGGGTCCGAACAACCAGCGTCCACCATTCCAGAAGCGCCAGCAGGACCATCAGCAGGGAGGATAGAAGCGTCCCAACAACCCCAACCAGATCGTGATGAGGAATGGGGTGCCAGTTACGTGCTATCACTGTGGCAAAGATGGCCACTTCTGCCCAGAGAAGCTATACCCACAAAACCGGCCAACTCAGCAGAATGGCAATCAGAAGCCAGCAGGCAAGCTAGGGAATGTCAACAATGTGAATGCTGACACCGTCCAGGAGACGCCGGAGGTCATGCTTGGTACGTTCAGCATCAACTCCATCCCTTCTAGTGTACTATTTGATTCTGGTGGTTCGCATTCCTTTATATCAGCATCTTTTGTTAGAGAGCACAGTATACCCATACTAGTCATGAAACAAAATATGATAGTAAATTCACCAGGGGGTTGCATGCAAACTTCACACCAATGCCCCTCTATTAATCTCTCTTTAAGGAGGGTAGACTTTGTGGTTTCACCGATCCTACTGAAGACTTCCGGTATTGATCTAATACTAGGAAAGGACTTTATGAAGAGGCACCATGCTCAGATTATGTGTCAGGAGAGAGTGGTTATGGTAAACACTCCCAAAGGTGACAGGATCAGTGTTCCAATTACAAAGGCGACCACCTCCAACGGCCGTTGAATCAAGTGATTGATGTTGATGATCTGAAACTATGTGGTTGAGGAGTTCCCGGATGTGTTCCCGAAGACTTGCGGGTATGCCACCTGATTGAGATGTTGAGTTTATTATTGACTTATTGCCTAGTACTGCACCCATTGCTAAACGTCCATATTGAATGGGGGTAAATGAGTTAGGGGAACTTAAGAAACAGTTGAGGGAGTTACAGGAAAAGGGATTCATACGCCCCACTTCATCTCCATGGGGTGCACCTGTTATCTTTGTGGATAAGAAGGATGGTTCACAGCGGATGTGTGTGGATTACCGGTCTCTGAATGAGGTAACTATTAAGAACAAGTACCCGCTACCCCGCATTGATGATCTGTTTGACCAGTTGAGAGGTGCCTATGTGTTCTCGAAGATTGATCTTTGCTTTGGGTATCATCAATTGAAGATTCGTGCGGTGATATACTCAAGGCGGCTTTCACTACAAGGTATGGCTTGTATGAGTATCTGGTCATGTCATTTGGGTTGACTAATGCACCTGCCTACTTTATGTACTTGATGAATAAAGTATTCATGCCATATCTGGATAAGTTCGTGGTAGTGTTCATTGATGACATACTGATATTCTCCAAGAATGTAGAAGAGCATGCAGAACACTTGAGGTTAGTCTTGCAGAAGCTGAGAGAACACCAGTTGTATGCTAAGAAGAGCAAATGTGAGTTCTTGTTGAAGGAAGTGGCATTCTTAGGCCATGTGGTCTCAAATGGTGGTATAGCAGTTGATCCTAGTAATGTTTCTGATGTGCTGAATTGGCAACCATCAACCAATGTTAGTGAGATCCGCAGCTTTTTGGGATTGGCTGGATATTATAGAAGATTCATTGAAGGGTTCTCCAAGTTAGCTAAACCAATGACAGCTCTACTTGAGAAGGGTGCCAAGTTTGTGTGGTCTGAGAAGTGCCAAGCCAACTTTGAAGAACTAAAGAAGAGGTTGACTACTGCTCCCGTGTTGACTTTGCCTGATTTGAGCAAGAGTTTCTCTATATACTGTGATGCATCTCGGCAAGGTCTTGGTTGTGTTCTTATGCAAGAAGGGAGAGTTGTGGCATATGCTTCAAGGCAGTTGAGGAAGCATGAGTTGAATTATCCCACTCATGACTTGGAGTTAGCAGCTGTAGTGCATCCTTTAAAGATATGGAGACACTACCTAGTTGGTCATAAGAGTGATATCTATACGGATCACAAGAGCTTGAAGTACACCTTCACACAAACAGATCTGAACCTGAGGCAGAGGAGATGGTTAGAGCTAATCAAGGACTATGATCTGAAGGTGCACTATCATCCTGGGAAGGCTAATGTCGTGGCCGATGCTCTCGATAGGAAGGTCTATGCCAATGAGGTTCAAGCAACAACCATGCCCGAAGAGTTGTGTGCAGAGTTCGAGTCTCTAAACCTAGGTAACCTAGGTTTAGCAGCCAATGTGGTGGAATTAGAGATAACACCTACCTTGGAACAAGAGATTCACAAGGGATAGCTAGAAGATGAGAAACTTCGAGAGATAGCAGCTAACATGCCTTTAGGCAAGGCACCAGGGTTCAGATTGGATGAGAAGGGCATACTGTGGTTTGGTAAGAGGATCTGTGTACCTGAAGTGAAGTCATTGCATGATGCGATTCTGCGAGAGGCTCATGAGTCAGCTTACTCCATACACCCGGTGAGTACTAAGATGTACTTAGATTTGAAAGAGAGATACTGGTGGTATGGACTAAAGAGAGATGTAGCTGAGTATGTGGCTCTGTGTGACACCTGTCAGAGAGTTAAGGCTGAGCATCAGAGGCCTACAGGTTTGCTACAACCAATGAAGATACCTAAGTGGAAGTGGGAAGAAGTCGGTATGGACTTCATTGTGGGGTTACCTCGCACTCAGAGAGGCTATGATTCGATATGGGTAATCGTGGACCGTCTCACTAAGGTAGCTCACTTCTTACCTGTAAGGACTACTCACTCAGGAGCAAGGTTAGCAGAGCTATATATGGAAAGGATAGTGTGTCTGCATGCAGTTCCCAAGAAGATTGTGTCTGATCGGGGTACTTTCGGTTCACATCACGATTACGCGTAAGGTACATGATGCTTTGGGTACTAAGTTGAATTTCAAGATCTTGCCTTCCATCCTCAAACTGATGGGCAAACTGAGAGGATTAGTCAGATACTGGAAGACATGTTAAGGGCTTGTGCTTTACAGTATGGAGACAGTTGGGATAAAAGTTTGTGCTATGCTGAGTTTTCCTACAATAACAGTTACCAGCAGAGTCTCAAGATGTCACCTTTCGAGGCTTTGTATGGGCGTAAGTGTAGAACTCTTATGTTCGGAATCAAACGGGAGAAACTCAGGTGTTTGGAACTGATGTCATAAAGAATGCAGAGGAGTAGGTGAGGAAGATCAGGGAAAATCTAAGAGTAGCACAAACACGACAGAAGAGCTATGCAAATACTAGAAGGAAGGATCTGAGGTTCGAAGTGGGTGACTACGTGTATTTGAAGGTGTCACCTATGAGGGGTGTTAAGAGATTCAATGTCAAGGGGAAATTAGCACCAAGGTACATCGGACCTTTCAGGATTTCAGAGAGACGTGGAGAGGTTGCTTATGAGTTGGAATTACCTGCTAGATTGGCGGGTGTCCACAATGTGATTCATGTTTCTCAGTTGAAAAGGTGTCTGAGGGTACCCAAAGAGCAAATACCATTGGAGAAACTCACTGTTAAGGACGATCTTACTTATGAGGAGTATCCAATGAAGATCATAGAGAGAGCAAACAGAGTCACGAGATGCGGACCATTAAGATGTGCAAGGTTCAGTGGAATCGGTACTCAGAGGATGAGGCAACATGGGAAAGAGAAGATGACCTGAGAAAGGAATATCCGAAGTTATTCGAGTAAGCTCAATCAAATCTCGGGACGAGATTCTCTTAAGGGGTAGAATTGTAACACCCTGAAATTTTGCATTTTTCGAAATAGACTAAATGAATTTAATTTGCATTGTGCTCATGCAAATATAGGGAAATAAATAATTTTTATGAAAATTAAAATTAATCATAAGGCTAGATACATGTATGAATGCACTCATGCTGCTTCATATCTCCTATTGATGTGACTGGTTTTCAGTAGGAAGTTGAATAGGTTCAAATTCAATTTCGCAAGTCTTTTGAAAAGTGTTTTGATAAAAGAAAAGCTTTTTCATTCACTTCCTGTACGCTTACTTCAACTGAGCCCGAGAGGCCAAACCAGCCTGGGCCTTTCCTCTTTGTTTTCTTTGCTTGGCCGTGCTCCACCATGTTCTCGCTATCTGGCTGGCCCAACTCGCCATCAGGAGCAGCACTGCATTTCCCTTCCTTCTTGAGCTGCTTTGGCTGACCAGAGGGTCCCGCGCTACAGTGTCATCCCTTCCCCAAGTCAGATACGAACGAGCCTGGCTCTGTTCGCTCCGTGCCCAACGAAATCCGAACGAGCTGCCCCGATTTCCTCGCGGTTCAGCGTTATCTCAACGCGTGGGACTCATCTATAAGTACCGCCGCCACCATCTTGACCTGTTTTCCATCTGCTCTCGCGCTGCCATCGCCTACAGAGCACGCACGAGCCGCCGCCGCCCAAGTTCGCCGTCGAGCTCGGGAAGCACCGCCTCGCTGTCGTTCGTCGCCTTCAGTAGCGTCGTCGAGGTTTGGTTCGCGGTTACAACGCTAGTACATTCATCCTATTCCTGTTTTCTTCGAGATGCCGGTGGCCGAATTCCCGCCCACCACCGGCTGGGGCCCGGCGACGGGCGACTACCCCGACGCCGATGGTTGGCAGCGTGTGCTCCCCAGCACCCTGACCAACTAGTGGAGGAACAGCAGCAGCAGGTGCGCCGGAGATGTGCACCGTGGGGCGCAGCGCTGGCCCACGAGTGATCCGGGTGGCGTTCATCGGCGGCCGCTTCCGTTGTCTCAGCGCCGACCACCATGTCGCAATGCCGGGACCACATGCGTTGCATGCGGTGCCATGGTCTCCACCACCTTGCCGAGGGAGTGCAAAGCGCCCGCAGATGTGCCATCGGGCAAAGGGCGGCAGGTCAGCTCACATCGTCGACCCACCGCCTCCCAGACGTCATCCATGGCGGTACACCGAGCTCGGAGGCGGCCGTGCGGGGAGGGCGCCGTCGAGCCGGACGACGACGCCGGTGACACAGAGTACGCCTGTGGTGGAGGGCAGCATGACCATTGAGGTCGCCGCCAGCTCCTCTGCGGTGGAGGTCGACGCTGCTGCTACACGCCACTTTAAACGGTTGAGCCTCAGATGCCGGTGCATTGCGTGATGCAGAGCCTCCGGCACAAAGCTGACCCTATGTTGGAGGAGCTTGCCGCCGCTCGCCATGGTAACCGAGCACCGGTGGCCGGGTTCCCTGCCTCTACACCCGTCGAGTCTTCGGAGGTAGAAGCGTCGTTGGAGGTCAGTCTCCCCCTGGCTGAGGCTTCCCTGGAGACGGCCCAAGGTGCGGATGTTGAGTCGCCGACTTGGCCACATCCCCGGAGGAGGAGGGGTGGACGGGCGAGGAGCGGGGATGCCGATGAATGCACCGAGACGAGGACAACAAAGGCTTGCGCATCCTTCGCAAGAAGATGTTCAGAAGGTTCCCGAGCCGCTGCTACCAAGGCCGCCCACACCTCCGGTTGTTGAGAAGTAGCCCCGCAAGCAGGTCGTGGATCGCACGACGAAGGCCATTAGCTCCCACACGATCCGGCTGCGTCAAGCGCTCGTCCTTCCTGCGTGCCGGTGGCACAACATGCCCAGCTCAAGCTTTCGCGTGAGCTGGACTTCATCAATGGCGGTCGTCGGCGGACATTGCAATCACAAGCTACGTTGACAAAATTTTCGGACAGGGACCTACCGAGAAGGCGGTCGGTGCGCTACTGAGGCTGCCAGCGAGGCTTGATGACATGGAGCTTTGCGGGGCGGGCTGCAATTGCGGCGGAGGCGGGAACAGAACATGAGGGAGTCTCCATGACAGTGCAGCTAGATGACGCTCTTCAGTTGTTTTTTTAGAGTGTGAGTAGTCAATTTAGTTCCTCTCGCCCAGTTTGACGGTCTATCAATCTGGGAAGTTGTTTGCGCCACTTGCGCATGTAATTCTCTACTCTTCTACTTATTAATATATGCCGGGCTTGCCTGCTGCTTTTCAAAAAGAAAAAAGAAATCCTGTTTGTCAGAACGAATAATCCATTTAGTGAAGGTGAGAAATCAGGAAGACTATAGTAGGTTTTAAATAAGGGCGGCGCTATGGCATTTAGCGAATATAGCCTTGCTATAACCCGTAATGACAGCCTTGGCGCTAAACGCCTTAGCCAGCAATTTAAAACTACTATACCCTGAAACGAATCCAATCGAGTAGCAGGGCATTACCTTGAACCCCACTTGCTTGTCGTTTTCAACCTTCTCGATAATTCGCTTGTACCGCACGCGCTAGGAAATAACAATAGATAAAAACTGTTTATAGCAAAATTCATCAAAGGGCCGAAATCAGGATCAATCAACAGTTTCTGCATGCGCAATAGATGCCCGGCAAGCATATATGGAACAATGTAACGGTATCATAAGTGTCTTTTACCTTCCTTGGAGCAAGCTTTGGATGCTCTTCACTCTTTTCTGCAAACCATCTTCCCAGAAGCAAGACCAGGGTGGTTGTTTTTGGTTCCCTTATCCTCATGATCTGCAGCAAAACGCTGTGAAAGAATATATGGAATTTTCAGATTCAATTAGCATGAGTTCCATGTTTTACATTTACAATGAACAGGAAATTTGCAGCAGAGAACTATACCTTTGGATTGTACTCTTCATTATGTGCCCACAGAACGATCATTTTCAGATCCAGCTGGCAGCCTAAATTTGCTGTTGAGACAATGTTCCTTAGACATTGAAGGAAAGATGGTGAGAACTCTATGTAGAAGTGGGCACAGAGGAGTCACTAGTCATCTACGAATTGTATCTTCATCCACAAACCAATTTGTTTCGTTGTCATTGTCACCGTTTACAAGCACATTCCATAAAACTTTGCCAAGTTGAGCTAGCTTTCCTAAGTTGGCCGAATCAGACACGAATTTCCCAACGCGTAAATCAAGATCATCCCATCCCAATAGATATAGATTACCCTGACTGTTTACCAATTCGCCCACACATATTTTTTTGCCCAGCCTACCCAAAGGCCAATAAATGTCCGCAGCAACACCCCCGGCGAGACCCATATGTGTATATAACAGATCAAACTAAGAACCAGGCACGATCTAAACAGTCCAGATCGGTAAACCACGTCTGATCAGATTTAGACGCCAACAAATATATTCAGGTTTTATAAAAGCACCGGCAAGCATGATAAAGCAGATCAAACCGATCAAACCGCGCCTATAGCTACTACATCCGTAAAACCCGTCAGATTCAGGAGCTACCGCACGCACGCATTCAGGTTTAGATCGCCCAAAGCACAAAAGCAAGACGGCAGGACTCACTGGAGGATGGGGACGATGCCAGAGGGGTGTGCCTGGCGCCCTGGCGAGCTCATCCCTAGCGCGGCCATGGCCCGACCCTGATTAGGGTTTGATTCGCGAGGTGGGCGTTGCTAAATCGCGAACGTTCGCGAGCAACCTTAACGCGAGGGACGACCGGACCAACCACTTTTATACTTTTATGGAAACTATCCATTCCCTTTTTATCCTTTTTAGGAAACCTCGGAGGGCTCTCTTTTCATTTTTTTGTTTTTCCTGCATGTGCTGATGTCAACAATGATGTCGCGTAAAAAAGCAAAAATATTTTTTTGAAAACTGCTATAACTCTTGAATGGTGTATCGGTTTTTCATTCCGTCTCGCACCGGTGTGTTCTACGTGATCGAAACGAATAAAACTAGATCCTACTTGACTATGTTTTGGAGAATTTATTTATTTTTAATTTTTTCTAATATCAATTGTTATGTTATAGAAGATTATACACTATAAGTTATACAATATAAGTTAGATAGTACATATTATAGTTTGGTCTTATTGTTATGTTCTATAAGTTATACACTATAAGTTATACATATCGTTAGACAATACATCTTGTAGTTTGGTCTTTTACATTATGTTCTATAAGTTATACAATATAAGTTAGACAATGCGTCTTAGTTTGGTCTTATTGTTATGTTCTATAAGTTATACATATATGTTAGACACTACAACACCTAGTTTTGTCTTATTGTTATGTTCCATAAGTTATACACTATACGTTAAATAGCACATCTTTGTAGTTTGCTCTTATTGTTATGTTCTATAAGTTATACACTATAAGTTATACATATATGTTAGACACTACAACACCTAGTTTTGTCTTATTGTTATATTCCATAAGTTATACACTATAAGTTAAAAGTATAAGTTAGACAACACATGTTGTAGTTTGATCTTATTGTTATGTTCTATAAATTATACACTATAAGTTAGGCGTATATGTTACACAATACATATTATAGTTTTGGTCTTTTACATTTATGTTCTATAAGTTATATAATATAAGTTATACGTTATAAGTTAGATCGTACATGTCGTAATTTGGTCTTGTTTTTATGTTCTATAAGTTATACACTATAAGTTATAGGTATATGTTACACAAGTACATCTTGTAGTTTGGTCTTTTCATTTATGTTCTATAAGTTATACATATATCTTAGACAATACATGTCGTAGTTAGGTCTTATTGTTGTTCTATAAATTATACACCATAAGTTATACGCATATGTTACACAATACATCTTGTAGTTTAATTTTCTGTTATGTTCTATAAGTTATATAATATAAGTTATACATATATGTTAGACAAAATACATATAAGTAGTTAGGTCTTATTATTGTTTTATAAGTTATACGGTATAGGTTATACGTATAAGTTATACGTATATATGACTTATTACTATTATAAAAGTTACTTTTATTTGATCTCCCCATCCATTACTATCCCTATACCACTTTGTCCTTGAATGATTTATGTCTCCCAAAAAAAAAAATCGCAAAAAAATACCGTAACTTAAGGCGAGAAGAAAGAGAATGAAAAGAAAAGGAAAGGAAAGTTAATATACATAATTTGCTATTAGAAAAAAATTTCAAAAAAATAAAATTTTTAAAACATATTCGAGTGGGATCTAGTTTTGTTCTTTTCGTCATGTAGAAACGACCGGTGCGAGACGGAATTAAAAAACGGATGCACCATTTAAAATTATAGCAATTTTAAAAAATATTTTGCTTTTTTTAGCTTATGTCATCGTTGACATCGGCACATGCGAGGAAAAAGGAAAGAGAGCAGAGGGAAGAGAGAGTGGGAGTGAGAAACGACATGCGCACGTGGTCGGATCGTCTGCGAGTTACCTTTACGCTGGACGACGACCGCGATCTGACAGGAATTTCGTCGCGAGGTTGGAGAAAGTTTTATACGCGCAAAAGAAAGCCGGGCCTCCAGTATATATAGACAAGGAGGGGGGGTGTAGTCGGAGTTTGGGTCGATCGCGCCCAGGAAGGTCGATCGCCGGGTTTTGGCAGTGCGGGATGAGTCTCGACCCAACAAGACTCGTGACGAGGAGATGGAGTAATGCAGATGCGGTGCCGGGTCCGTTAAGAGCATTTCCAAGTCATTTTCTAAAGCTAAATTTAGGCCCTTGTTTGGCGGAAATTCTCAACTTCATCACTTTAAAATTTATTTTTTTAGTTTTTAGCTTCATGAACAACTCTAATCTTTGAAGCTGAGCTGTTTTATGCATCTTATTTGGCAAAACAACTTCATATGATTGGAAAAGACACAAAATTAACAAACTGCCCTTCCCTTTCCCCAATCTCCTTCGTGCACACAGCTACCACACACCGACGGGCCATGGCGTAAGTCTGGCCATGCAGAGCTTCGTGAAGCTCGCGGTGCTAGCTCTACTGCTAGCGGCAGCAGCTCAGCACGGTCTACTGCCGCTGCCGACAGCGATATGCTACTGGCTCAACCCAGAGATCTACGACGCCGGCGGGCTGAGCCGCAGCGCGTTCCCGGAGGGCTTCATCTTCGGGACGGCCGCGTCGGCGTACCACAATATTCTCCACGGCGAGTGCTAGAGGTGCTAGAAGCGGCCATGCGCGGCAAGCCGCGTCCACGGTAGCCGCGTCGCCCCAGGCAGGCTGCGCATCCTCGACGGCCGCGCCGACGGCATGCTCGCGGCAGCCACGCCCTCTGGCGACCGCTCCTTTGCGGTCTGAGCCCGCGGCGGCGAAGCCCGGTAGCGCATCTCCGCGAGCCCCAGCTGGCGGCGAGGCTCGGCGGCGCATCTCGGCGTGCCTGGCGGCCGAGCCCTGGCGGCGAGCCCACAGGTTGAGTCCTCCGCCCGTTTTCTTGCTTCAGTCCTTCTCCATGCGTGTCCTTGCTGCCGCGCGTGCCTCCGGCCGTCCGATAGCAGCAGGTTCCTCGAGCACGGCGTGTGGTCCCGGCGGAGGTGCTCGGCTCCGACGGCTGCGCGAGCTTGGCCGCTCAATCTCCGGCCGCGGCGGCGCTCGGCGGCTGGCTTCCGTTCTCACACGCAGGTGCAGCAGAGTACATCCGGTCTTTTGCACATGGTGGGGCCCACAAAAAAGAGAGGTGAGAGCTGCAATAAGCTGCTATTTTGCAGCTTCACCGCGGGCGCGGGCTTGTCTCAGCGTGATTTCAGGGAAGCTGAGCAGGGGAGCTGATCAGAGAGCGGGCCGTTTGGCCAGCGAAGCTGTGAAGCCGCTCTTGAAGCTGCGTTTGAAGCGGTACCGAACGGGCCCTTAGCTGTTATTAAAAAAAACATCTCTAACAGACTCCGTAAATGACTCTCTAATAGTTCGTTCTCTACTTTTGGATATCATAACTCACTAGTCATCCTTTACTGAGGCTGTTGAAGTACTCTATTATTTTCTTGTAAAATCTACCTTAGAGAGTAGCTAAATTAGCAAATTAGTTAGTATTTTTAGCTAATCTCTTTGAGATACGTTAAGCTGGACTGAACAACTAGAGCACGCGGCGGCATCATTCCTGTTCTTGCTTGTGCATGTGAGCAAGGTCTAGGGTAGTGTGGCGCAAAGCTACTTAGATAGCACTGGGTGCAAATGCACAGTGATTTTGTTTATTTTTTCAGCATATATGCAACCCCGATATTTTTATTGTAATGATTATATGAGCTCGTCTTCTTTTCTTATCAACTATGTGGCCTTATATTTTTATGAACTATTATCTCTACTATGGATACTGGAGTGTTATGATTGACATATGGTTCTATAGCAACATATATTTGCACGAAATGTACAAAAGATCAAAGAGATGTAATCATGTTGACTACACGGCAGCATGATGATCAATCTTCCTTGTATGGCGTTATTGGATTCTTCCTTACTATGAACTACTCCCTACGTCTAGGAATAAATGCAATTCTAGCGTTCCAAGGAAACACTAATTAAGTTAGAGCGAAAATGGAGCATGTACTCCTATATGAACTCAATCTCTGCAGCGTACGACTAGAAGTTGGAAATGATTGCGTTCAGGACCAAAGCACACAAGCAATAGACTAAGATAATACATAAGGGCACTCACAATGCACACTTTATCGTAGAGTCTAAAAGTATTTATTAGCTCAAAGGTATAGCTGACTTGGAGTCTTAGTTTTTCTCCATCTCTATTTCATAAATATCTTGCCACACAACAAATTACAATAATAGAAAGGTAATTAATAAATAAACTTATATGATAGAGTCTGCATTGTGAGTAATCTAATGCACATCTTTAAAACTAAATAATGCATAGGCAACTAATGCATTCATCTTTAAAACTAGATAATACCAAATACCTCACGACACCCAACAAACAAAAGCTCAATTCAACTTTGAAAAATCATCCAGCGCCATTTCAGTCTACCAACCAATGCCTCGCCATCTTTCCTCGCACCCCCATTAAAACCATGGCTCTAGATCTGAACAATCCACCAACATGACCAGGGAGAAGCCTTACTAGACCTCAACGAGCAGCAAGCTAAAGATGATGCCGATCTACTCAAGATCCATGATGGTCTTATTGGAGTTGAGATTCCTGGAGGGCAAAGCTAAATAATCATCCCAGGTACTTGTGTGTTGACTTATCTAATTTATTAGTTATTGGAATACACCAACCTCACACCACTCACCTGCTCTTGATGAACACCACCTAGTAATGGGGGAGGAGAAGTCATACCAAACCTCATCGAGTATTATCAAAACTATATATGTGTAAGAAACAATATTTTCTACAGAAATTTTCTTGTTTTCTCTCATCTCTAGAAGTTATCTCGAAATGGGTTCAGACTGACTTTATATCCCAAGTATTTCTTATTGAATTTGATCAGAATGGTGCTTCCCTATCTGCCATCGAACTGATCTACTTTCAGACCCAACTCAAGCCGGAACCCCGGCAAGTATAAAGTGGCTCGGAGGGGGAGTCATCGTTGAGTCGATGGACAACGCTAATCGGGACCGCGATTCTTGAGTGGTTCGAAAGGTAACCTAAAGCAATGGTCGGGTGTTGTGGTGAGTGTTAGGAATAATTTCCCCAGCTGGGTAGTATTGGATTCGGATCGTCATCTCACTACTACAGATTAGCTCATCATCGCGCCGCCCGGCATCACTTTGCGAATTTAATCCACCGACAAATTGAACCTCGCCCGGCGGTGATGGACCGTTCAGGCGCGGGGAAACTTCGAGAAACTCCACGGATTCGACCAATTCCGGCGGTGAAGACTTAGATCACCACCGGGTTGAATCGTTTCCCGCAGTGGTCTTGATGGATATAGATCACTCGCGGGTTTGAATAAGAACCGATAGCGATTTGAAGACTAAGGAATTGTAAAAACAAACGATAGAAAGCAGAAGATTGCACACGCAGCAATTAAAAACGACTAGTTCATTATAAATTACTAGATAATATATTTACAAAATAAAAAAAAAAAAAAAGCGGCCGCCACCGCCTCCTCCTCCTAGGCCTCATCCTCGCCACCGGCCTCGTCCTCGCCACCGGCCTCGTCCCCGCCGCCGGCCGCCGCTCGATCGCCCAGCGTTGCCCGCCCGACCTCGCCGGTATCTCCGTGGCGAGGATGTCGGCGATGGCATCGACCTTGAAGGCGTAGAAGTTGGTCTTCTCACCACCGGCCAAGCCCTTTGTTGGCGGCCGACCGCCGCCAAAGGTTGGTGAGCTTGCCGAGGGCGTCCACGGAGGCGCGCGACGGTGAACTGAAGCTCCTCCATGGTGTAGACGCCCGGCCATCTCGCAATGCGTGCCGATGAAGTTGTCAGGTGATTGAGGTTATGGAAAGAGAGATATTAATTAGCGATGGAGATGGTACCAAATCGAGGGGGTGCCATATAGTAACAATCCATGGAATGCATGCGGTCCATTGTCATTTCCCAAGACGGCGCCATGAAAACAGTCAAAACAGCGACCGGCCCGTCTCCCTCGCACACACGGCTTGATCGGGCGGCCGCGCGCTTGCACGCAGCGTTTGATCTCAATCCCCACGCTTAGGGCGGCAACCAAAGGGCGATCGGCTGCAGCGTTTGCCGCCGTTTCCAATGGCCGCCACTGCTTTTTTCGCATTGGGGAGCATGGTGTGATGGTGAATGGAGAGGAGAGGGAGTTTGAGTTGCGCCTCGGGGGGTCGGGCGCGGCGTGCTAGCGCCTCGAGGACGGGAGAGTCATTCATGAGAGAGGGGGGGCCCTCGGGGGAGGGGCGCATCGCGCATATGGTGGGCACTTTGGACGGGGAGGAGGAATGAGCGAGGATGACTGGGTCCCGACAATCTGATACATTGGATGTGAGTGAGTAAGAGAATGGAGATGATAGAGTAAATCTTTGTCCCTTCGTTTCAAAATTTGAATGTTGTTAGGTGCAATTTTTTTAGGTGCATTTAATGTAGCTAATGATTGTGGGGGACAGTTTAGTGTGTGGCTTTAGGAAAGTTTAAACTGGTGAATTATTAGTTGTATAGATGTAGAGATAGAGAATTGTAGGTTCATTCATAAGAACGGAGAATTTTACAGCCAAGTTACAAATTACATGGGCAAGGTTGTGTCAACACCATTTTTGCTCGGAGCTGAACTAGGTGAGAGGTCCAAGCCACCCCTAACTAACTAAGGCCAACTGAACCCTGAATCACATTTTCAGGCTGGTCAAGGCTATGCATCGGCAGTATGGCTTAAATCCCTCTATTCCCAGCAAGTGGCCATGACTTTGCTTCTTCAGAGATAGACTCCATGATTGCCTGCACAAGCCTATATTCCTTTCTAAAGATGTTGTGTTGACGGGAATTAGGGTCCATGCCAACAATACTAGGTTGGGTCTTGGGCCCCACGCAGGTTGCAAACAACCTACAAGCAGCGAGAACCGCAGCGTGATCGACAAGAACGATCAAGAGATTGCTAGAGCCGATGTAGAGCTCGGTTTGGACTAAAATGACCTCCGAACGCCCTCCGGGAAGACCTGTCGGGAGGACGCACGTGAGGGTGCCCTAGAATCAGCAAGGCCACCTAGAACGCCCGACGAAATTCGCGGAGAATGCCGTCCGGACAGCAGGGTAAAGGGGTTGAGGAGAGAAAATTAGGGTTTGCTAGTAGTATTTGATCGATTGGATGTAGATGGGATCAAATCGGCCGTGAACCTCTCATTATATAGAGGGGGTAGTCTTATCCCCTTCGAAACCGCCTTAGATGCGTTTCCAAGCACGAGGACCTTCCAAAACCCGATCTAAAATCGAATCGGTTCGGACACGGTCTCTTTACGCACGCCCACGAAGGGCACCGAACACCCGAAATAGGTGAGCGAGGCGCGTCCGGCGCCACATCGGACGCAGTCCGGCGCCCCTTCAGGCTAAGGGGGGCGTCGGACGCTGAGACAAGGAGCGCGCCGCGAGGGGGCCGCCGGACACGTCCCGCCGCTTGAGCGTCGGGCAGCGCCTGATGTGAGTTCCAGCGTCCGGCGCCTCTCGCGCCCAGCGTTTCAAGCTTTTTCGTCGGATTTCTTGATCTTTTGACCTTTTGGCTTTCTCTTGACCCTCATAAATTTGACTATCTCTGGAAATTTGCGGTGCCTTGTTCGAAATCAAATTTGGCTATCTCTGTCTTCATGCCACTGTTGTTTCTTTCATGCCAAATCTCCCAGATGGTCAACACTATCAGGGAACCTAGACCCTCTTTCATTGTCGTCAGGAGATTGGATATCCTGTGAAAAAATTAATCTTTGATGTTGACCACATCAATCCAGTTAGATGGTTTCTGACAGGGTGCATTTGCCCGCATCATTCTCACCAGACAGGTGCATTTGCCTACATCATTCTCACCACAGGGCATTCAACAAATAAGGGGGGTGTTTGGTTAGAAAAGTCCTAGAACTTTTTAGTCCTAAGGACTACTTAAAAAAAGTCCCTCTAAGAGAGTCTTTTTGGGACTAATGAAGGAAAAGTCTCTAATAGTCCCTCCTGTTTTGGTTACTAGGGACTTTTTTTAGTCCTAGTGACTAAAAAGTCCCTCAAACCAAACAGCCTCTAAATGATTTGATGCCTCCAGGTTCCGGACGCACAATTGGCAAAAATGTTCATTGGGCCATTGCCTCAGCTGTAGCCTTGTCGCCATCCAGATCCTATCCTGGAGGAGTAGCCAAGTGAAAAAATTGCATTTGAGAGGTGCCCTGGTTTTCCATATGTATCTTGCCACGCTGCAAGGGGCCAGGTTCTTGAACTGCAGGTCATAGGCGAACCTGGCAGAGTATGCCACTTGATGAACATGTCCAAACTAAGGCTGTCTCCAAGAGATAACCTTAAATCCGATACCTACTTCACAATTACGGCTGCCTACAGGAAAGAATCGAGTACCTACAAATCAAGCGTCTCCAACAGCAGACCCCTCGCATACAGCAGGGCATTTGAGAACACTTTTTCACAGAGAACCCTAATCTTTTTTCTAAATCAAAAAGCCCGGATCTAGAAAAACATTCTCTCTCGGGCGCTTTTACATCATTAACCCCGAGAGTGAAACAAAATTGTGTTGATACCCTTCTTCTTCCTCAATCGACGGGAGGGCGGATGAGCAGGCCGGGATTGGCCATGGCTTGGCTGGCGCCTTGCCGCCGGCTCTTTGGCGGTCGGTTTGTAGGGGCCACCGCACCCTTGAGGGGTCCCGGTCGGGCGGGCGCGGGCCCTTGGCAGCGCGACGGACCACGGCCGGTGCTGCTGCGTTGCTCATGTCGTCGGGCCAACATGCAATCGCGGGGTGGACGGGCGGAGCGGCGCCGCACGGCTCGGGCATGCGGCGGAGCGGCGAGCGCAACTGGCAACGGCAACGGGAGCGGGGCGGACATGGCCGGCAAGAGCACCGAGCGGCCCCACCGTGGTTGCGTCGCCTACTCCAAAGACGTTTATTTGGCTTCCGACTTCCATAGTACGCAAAATAGATCGGACGTATAGGTCGTCTGTTGGAGGACATTTCGATATGCAAAACCACTTTACATCATGCATTTTTGCCTTTGGGTACACCGTTGGAGACAGCCTAACTGGTCCTCTTCCGCCTGTACAAGGCGCACATGCTGCAATCTGTCCCAAAGCTGCATGAATTCATTGATAATGCACTGATTCATACTGTGGTCGACAACCCTGACCCACACGTTATCTGATAGTGCTTGACCCACCGCGAGGTTCTTACACTTGCTGTGCTTGAAAAGGGCGGGGAACACCTCAGCTGGGACTTCACCATCTAGCCATCTTGATTGCTAGAAGAGCGCTTTGCCACCATTTCCATCGATCACCTTTAATTTAATTAGTTAATTCTTCATCCTACATTGGCAACTGTGCGTTATCTTCTCGTGTGGCGTGGGGACATAGGTGTATGTAGTGATCACTATCATCGTCCTTGCTGGTTTGGATTATTGGAATACTCTCCCTGTCCCTAAACAAATAGATTTCTAAAGTTGTCTTACAAACTTCTTTAACTTTGATAGTATTCATAGGACAAATTATCAAGAATTGTGATATCAAATTAGTATCATTTTTTTTTTACAAGTAATTAGTATCATTATATGTACCATAGAACATATTTTCATAATGTGTTCATTTTATGTAATAGATGTTTGTTAATATTTTTCTATAAAAGTCGGTCAAACTTAAGAAATTATGACTGACATAGATTCTAGGAATTGATTTATTTAGGGACGGAGGGAATATAATTTAAATATTTACTCCCCTGCTATGATATTTCTAGATGCACTTTTTGTCACAACCGCCTTGGGAAGGGGAGGCAGGCAATCAGCGCATGGGGAGGGAGGCGGTGGCGGCTGGGAGCAAAATCTAGGGAATATTTTCTTTATTGCTTGGTTCATGAGGTTACATCTCCCGAGTATATATAGCCCTTCTATGGGACTTGTAATTCAAGTAATCTCTAAAGGCTTCCTTATAAATTGGAATAACTTTTACAAGCAATTTCCTATTATAGATTGGAATAACTTTTACTTTTACAAGTAATCTCTAAAGGCTTCCTATTTTACGGGCTGATGATGGCGATGGCGGCGCGGCGGCGGCGCCCCCCCTCATGGCGCCGCGCTCCCCGCCCCCACCTTGGGCCACACCCTACCCCTCCATGGGCGAGCCGATTTAGTATTGTGACACCTTTACTATGTAGATGCGTAGTAAAACGCCATATATTGACTTATAAAAAAAACTATATATCTATAAAAATATAGTACTTATACTTTAGAAAATGAAACTATTAGTAACTTCAAGGGAACAAGTGTAGATTTTTACCCAAATATTGATCTACTTTATCTTATTTTTCTTCTAAATTAGATGGGATAGTCCCATGTACCATTGTTGTGCTCCTCTTGTGAGATGGTAAAATGCATACTAGACTTGCTACGTGGTTGTCATAACTTGCCCCCCTAAAGAACCGCTTGCGGCGATTAATCCGGGAAGAGGAGCATCCTTGTCGGGAAGGACAACTTGTGCGGGCGAGGGGGTGAGTCCGGGAAAGTGATCTAGATGGAGGCCCGGGGAGGCGCGGCGTGCGCCGCTTTGGGGGCGCCCGGCGTCGATCTTTGGCGCCGCGCCGAGCATGGCGGCCAACCTTGTCTCCGGCTCATTTGCTAGGCGTAGTTCCATCGTCGGTCTTGGTGTTCTCCTTGTAGGCTTTGAGGAAGCTACGCGGACGTCTCCATGGCTGACTTTATGTCCTTCTCGGGTCGAGCATGATCTTGCGCTGGCGTTCCTTTGCGGATCGATACCGGAGAGGATGGAAACTTGGTCGGCGGCGTGTCAGGCGCTTGGTGATCGTGGTGAACCGCTTGGAGAGGTCTTGCGGCGGCTTCTTCAAATCGGCGTCCATGGTGGTGGGTGGATCGAAGTGGCCTCCGGATACCGGTATCATCCGCGGCCGACGACGAGAGGTGCGGCGGCGACGGTGATGGCGGTGGCGCGCCGGCGGCAGCGGCGGCGGTGCTAGGGGCGACGGATCTTGGCGCACGTGCGGGAGAGAGGGGCGGCGAGGCGAAAGGCGGGGAAAATATTCTTTATTGCTTTTCCCTAAGAGATTACATCATCCTTGCTTATATAGCCCTCCTATGGGACTTGTATCTCAAGCAATCTCTAAAGGTTTCCTTATAGATTGGAATACCTTTTACAAGCAAGTCCTTATTCTTATCCTAATAGGAGACTTCCTTATAAAGTGGAAATATCTCACGCACACCAAAAAGTCTTAGTCTTATCCTAGCCGAACTCTTACTTTAATTACCGAAGAAACCGCGAGAAGGCGGCGGCGGCGGGAGGGCCTGTTGTGCTGGGCCCAATGGGCGCCCTGGCGGTCCGCAGCCCCTAGGGCCGGCCCTTCTAGGCCCCACCGCTGGGGTGTGACATCTCCCCCTTCTTCGGTGGGTGCATCTTATTTGGATAAACGTCCTTCTTCGAGGCCGTGCATCTTCGCTGGATAAACGTCCATTATGTGACACCGGGGGCAAGCTGCTGGAGTACACGGTATGATGAGCTCGACATGTAGGACCAATCTCCCATGCACTAGGTTGGCAAGGATCATGTTCTCTCGGTTCGGATCGTCACGAACTCCATGAAGTAGTGAAGGTTACCGATGTAGTTGTGGTAGATGTATTGATGCACCGCACGCCCTTGCGATATCTTTGCCGTCTCGGCGAGCGGCAAGGAGTAGATCCCTTGGGATCCCAACTTCAAGGTGCTAATGGAGCATATCGCGAGGGAGCTCTCGAGGAACATGAAGCGATCGTGGGGTGGTGGTGTGATGAAGACGGGCATGATGCGCGGTTGTCACATCGCGGCGTGTTGGAGAAGAAGCTACAAGGTTGAGCATTGTACCGTACATGAAGGAGCCGATGTCGAACATGCGGGGTGAGAACGGGTGCGTCTCCTTGTTAGCGTCGTAGTTGATGTAGACATTGTCGACGCCAAGAATTGGCGATCCATGTTGTCGAGGAAGACGATGCGTCGCGGCGCCCACGTGGTGCCTCGGCCACACCGCCCGACCCGGGATGGTTGTTGGAGCTGCCGTTGTCGGGAGAGCGTGTAGGCGCCAAAGGGCGAGGTAGTTCATCCCGTGCGAGTCCCTCCCTAAAGAAGAGTGTCTAGCAGGTCGGCGGTAGTGGTGAGGAAGCTAGGAGTTTGAAGCGGCCATCGAAGAGGAGGAAGCCATCCTCCAGCGTCAAGCCGGAGCATCGGCGCTCGTAGTGACGTCGAGGGCTATCCGCGGTGCTCCTCAAGTGTCGCCCGACGTAGCCGGGACAAAGACGCCTATGTGTTGTAGAGGTCGAGGGCGTTGGCATGCCTCGGGCAGCTTGCCAAGGCATGAGGTGAAACCTCGGGCGCCATCATGGGGACTAGGCCGCGCTAGCCCTATCCCGGGCCCCTCTCAGTATTGACGCGTGGAGGTGGTGCTTGCATGAACGCCCCGGCCTGCCCCTGTTTGTAGTATGTCAGCTTGTTCAATGCAAAGTGCCCAAGTCACCTTTCCCGGGCTTGCCAACCAAGGCAATGCCGGGATGACGTCGATGTCGCTGATGTTGAGGGGCGTGGCGTCGATGTCGAAGATGTCGGCGTCGATGCATCGCACGCGTCTATGCGCTGCATGGCATGTCGAGGTGGCGCCTACGTCGCGAGTCCGGTAGTGGCCACCACGGGGTCGATGTAGTTGTGCGTGGCTCCCAAGTCGGCGATGATGATCTTGACGTCGGTGCCTGAAATTACTCGATGAGGTAGAGAGAGTGGACACCACGTGTCGGGAAATTGGGATCCCGATGAGGGCCCTCAAAAAATAATGTAATTTTAAACATCGTTATGCAATATGCGTAATTTATCATACTAAACAGGTGCGTATTTGTCATGAAACACGTACTTTGATGCATACTTATTATGTTTATTTGGTGTTATAAATATTTTTTTATACATTTGGTTAAACTTTAGACATTTTTATTGAGAACGTGTCTAGAATTTCATATTTTTTAGACGGAGGTAGTACTTAGATCCCTCGTGAATCAAAATTTAAAAAAGAGATTTTTTTAAAAAATATATGTAATTTTAAACATTCAGTTGTTTGGCAGTGATTTTTTTTTTTTTTTTTTTTTTGAAACACGTCGGCAGTGATTCTTAAGAGGTCTGCCTAATAAAAGAACTAAAGAAGCGCACTTAGCCACGGATTAGATGATGCACCGTGTTCATCGTGGAGGACCGAATGGGTTGGTGGCGAAAATGAAATTGCAAGTCAGGCAAGCAAGAACAGTCTCAACACAAAAAACAAACAGCACGACACGGCGGCCGGCCGCTTCTAGAAGGCGCACTCACCTACTCCATTTGGCAGGATCACCCTGAGTGAAGTAAAGCATCGTGCTGGCATTCTCGATCCGGCTGGAGCATCGTGACTGGCTGCCGACCGTCTCCATCGGCGCTGGCTCTGCAGGATCCGGACGTTGTCATGGCAGAGGGGCAAGACGACCAGCAAACCGCGGCGGCATGACACCAGTTGCAGGCAGCGGCGATAGGAAGAGGAGGGCAAGGAGAAGTGACTGCAGCAACAACTGAGGGCAGGCGACGAGAGAAACGGTCCAAATCCAAACCAATTTTCTATTGGTCGTCCACGAGTCCATGACTGATCAAATTATTACTAATTTAGTACTACATTATTGAAACACAAATGTGGATTGAAAGATTCCTCATGGTCATCACCTGTCACATTCACAGTCGTTGCTACAATCCGGTATATCAAATTTGAATAGATGGGTGCTTGAGTACCGATTTGTATGGAATGAAAGATTTTTTTGACCGAACTATGGAATGAAAGATCAGCCTAATGTTTCTTCACAGGGTCCAAGTTGCCATTTTTGTTGGTTAACAAGTATTGTTTTTCTTTGCTTTAGAGCATCTCCAAGAGCTCTTGTATATTCAATGAGTCAGCTAAACTTCATCAAAACTCGGATCCAATAGACTCTTTTTCTGTTTTCTATTTCCTCCCCTCGCTAACTAAATATAGAAGACCTGTCTCGCTAGTCATCTTACATGTTGGATTTAGAGAAGCAGTTGGATTTTATCAATTTTTGCTAGCCATTTCAGTTTACATAATAACTAAATTAGGATTTTAGCTACTCATCGATACAAAAGCTCTTGGAGATACTCTTATATTGTTCCATTGTTTTAATTCCTTTCTCAATTGAAATGAAATCTAACTCAACTATATTCATTGGTATACGATGGGCCATAGGTGGCAAAAAGGTTCTCATTGCCTATAATCATTTTCTTTCAATATGTTATATGAGCCAAATGGAATTTATATGGTTAATTGCATTCTATCCCTGCGTGGGCGAAGCTACACTGTGGAGAGGGTGCAACCAAAAAAAATGTCAAAATAGTTGATCTGGTTAAATTTTGACCATATGTGCACACTACACTGTGGAGAGGATGCAAATGCATCACAACAAAATGTCAAAAAAGTTGATTTGGTTAGAATTTGACCATATGTGTACCTCCCGGGGAAGAGAATTAGTACACAATCCTAATAAAATGAACTAAAGGTGTGTGCTAATTCTCTTCCCTAGGAAAGGTCGCTACTGCCGAAGGCAATGGGACCGCGGGGATAGCGATGTGGGACGACAAAGGCGGCACGGAGGACAACGATGTGGGGCGGGAAGGTGGCGCGAGTGGCCGCTCTGGAGAGCACGGCGGCGTCGGAGGGTTACCGGCGGCGACTCCCTCCCACCTCACCTTTCGTTGGATTCTTCATCCCGACTTCTTCTTCTTCTTCTTCTTCATCATCATCATCATCATCATCATCGCTTCTTAAACGTGGGCATGAGATCGGTCGGGCCCGTCACCGCCCGAGGCACGTGCAAAAGCTGCTCCACCGACCCGCAGGCGGGCGCGACTCGGCGACCCGCGAGTGGGACCTCCGCCGGTGCGAGGAGGGCCCGGGCGGCTCCAAGCCTTTGGTGCTTCATCGAGGAAGAAAGGGTGTGGCACGGGGAGGGCAAGGCGGCAAACCTAGTGTAGGAGGCGGAAGACCGCTGCCCTCCTCGTTTCTTTTCCTTAAACAAATCCATTTTTTTCGAGATGGAGGCGGTGGATGTGGGTGCGGGAGACGCGTGGGGGGTGGGCGCGGATGTCCTCTTTTCTTGCGCTTCCGATCACGGATAGTGAGGCACGAAAAGGCTAAATAACCTTATGAAATTGTGTAATAAAATAATGCACTTGGAAGACCCGTTTAATGCCACATCTTAGAGCATCTCAAGAGTTTTGCATTTGTGTTTGGCATTTGCAAAATTTGTCAAAAATCGAAAAAACCACCCTCCAACATTTTGGCATTTGAAGTTGGCAAATTAGTGAGTGTTGGCAAATCGGGCGCCGGTCTTGGCGCAAAAAATGCGTGCTCTTTACGGCGTTTGGCATTCGCGGCCCAGCATCCGTGCATTAATTAGAAGAGGTGGAAGGGCATAAACATAATTTTTGTTTGAGCCTCGGGTTCCCGACGTAAGTTTTCAAGAGGTGGAAGAACATAAACATAATTTTATTTCTCTCTCGGGGTTCTGATGTAAGTTAGATATTTGACAAGTGAATTATGTCAAACCGCTGGAGATGTGCTCTTTTTTTTTTTTTTTTGACATTTGCATTTTAGATTTGGCAAATAGAAAAATTGCCAAACCAATTTTGCCAAATCTGTTGGAGATGCTCTTAAAAACCTGAAGTGAAACCTCCGTTAAAATGGGTTAGGCTGTGATCGGGTGCCAACGAATGCAAAATATTTATAGTCAATTTGTCATCACTCCAAGGATCGCAGATCGCACGAACGAACGATCTTCTTCACACGGATTTTGCATGAACTTAGCCCATCCAAACCGAGATGGACCAAACCTTCTAAGCTTCTACCCTTGCACATTCCTTTTCCTTAAACAAATCCATTTTTTCTCCATGACTCCGTTGGCATGCACTCCCTGAGCTGGCACATCTCCACTCCTCGCCTGTTTTCTCACTCCTCCGCCCCCACCACCAGCCCCGCCGAATTCCAAGGTCTATTCTTCTGCCCCTCCGCCGTCCCCGAGATCGCATTTTCCGACTTCTTGATCACGGAAAACCCTTCTGGCCTTCTGGGGGCCGTGAATTCCTGCCTCAGATCCGTGCTTTCCTCGGAGGCGTCGCTGAATTGCGGGTTCTTTACGCAGGTTTCCGCGTGCGGCGGCGAGAGAGTGCCGGGACGGGGAGAGACGGGGGTTGGGTTGGATTGGATCGGGGTAGGGCCAGACTGCGCTGTCGCCCGTTGACTAGCGCGGCCGCCAGAGATGGGCAAGGGCGGCGGCTGCGTCCCCAGCAAGAAGCGTCAGCCGCCGGCCGCCGCGCCTTCCTCATCGGCGGCGGTGCCGCGCGAGGCGCCCGAGGAGGAGGCGGCGGCGGCCAACGCGGCTTCGCCCGCGGCTGCTCCGGCGGGGCGGAAGCTGCGGCTCTACATCGTGTTCTACTCGATGTACGGGCACGTCGAGTCCCTCGCGCAGCGCGCGGCGGCTGGCGTCGGCGCGGTGGACGGCCTGGAGGCCGTGCTGCGGCGGGTCCCCGAGACGCTCCCGCCTGAGGTTCTGGAGAAGATGCAGGCGCCGCCCAAGGACCCCGCGGTCCCCGTCATCGCGTCGGCTGCCGAGCTGCAGGAGGCCGACGGGGTGTTGTTCGGCTTCCCGACGAGGTACGGCGCCATGGCTGCGCAAATGAAGGCCTTCTTCGACTCCACCGGCTCGCTCTGGGAGGCGCAGAAGCTCGCAGGGAAGCCTGCCGGGTTCTTCGTCAGCACCGGGACGCAGGGCGGGGACAGGAGACCACGGCGTAAGAATTGAACACTCTTTATTACTCTTTCAGGTTTCTTTTATTTAATGGGAACCCGTTACATGCTCTTGAAGGAAGAATTGGACACTTGCTATTCCATTCATAGGTCGATTCTATGAACTGAAAACAGGCCATACTTCTTGAGATTGATAATACTATATATGCTTTGTTGCTATAAAAGTGTTTAATTGAACCTACAGTACAAAACTATAATTTCTTTTCATGATGTTTTACTCAGGGTTAAGCAAGCTTACAATAGTATAATCCTGATTGGTTAACTGGCTGAAGGATTTGTGATGTTTTTCACTGCCTGATTGTTTAGGCTCCATGTGTCACATAATCGAAGTCATGGATTAGTTTAGCACCGCACTCAGTTTCTGCTTTGTTTGAAGTTGTTTTGTCCCTTCTCCACAATTATCAGAATACATGTTTTTTATTGTATGCTGATAATTTGTGCTTCCACTCCATCTCGGTTGTAGTTAGTTCAGTGAATGCGAGTTTACTACTAGGAAATGTTATTAAATAATAATATACAAAGCGACAAACAGTCACCAAAATGAGCAGTGACACGTAATTGAAGCTGAAAATGCTCTTATTATTTTGACGACTTCCCGTAATTCACTATCAAGTGCTTCTAAAGCAAGATGCCTGCATCATGGTAATGATGATAACAATTTGGCTGTTACAAAATATGAAACTGAAGTACCGTATCTTTATAAGATTTGATCACACTATTTACTCCATTATTGATGATCGTGTTGCTGTACAGTGGAACTATTAACAACAACACGGGGTGGTCATAGATGAATTTACGGACATTGGATATGATTTGTACAAAAAGGACTCTTTGAGTTAATGCCATGGTACCGAGTACATTTAGGTGTACCTGATCAATATCTGCCGCAGTGCAGATCAAACTGCAGTGTGTGGTACAGTCCTAAGCATTGGCAATAAATTCAAGATTTTTAAGATCAGGACGAACTAAAACAGATGCATGATTGAGGAGTTCCTATGAGAAATGAAAATTTGCCTTTTTTAAATTCTTTCATCCAAACAAAGGCTAACCAAAACTACAACGTGCTGAAAACAGTATCACTTGTTCTCTCAGGGGATTTTGGATATTTTTGCTTGTTAGGTAATGCTCCTTGTTCCAGTTTGTAGCCAGTTGGATATTCTTTTCAGTTTCTTCACTTGAACGAGCCAGACTATACCTTATTAATTGCTTTCATAGTCTGCTAACAGCTTAAGGAAAACAATGCAGAGAAAATGGAAAAATCTTAAAGCATAAATAATGACAATTACTTAATTTACGGTGTTGCTACTTAATTGATATAGAATCATAATTCTTTAATACAAGGCTGGGACTAGTGTTGCTGTGATCTTAAAAGGAACCTAAAAGAATAGAAATCTTTATTCCTTGGTTTTATTCTCCTTACTTGTTTTGCGACTTGTATGTTTTCTCTATATAATCTTTTGTAGCAGAATAGAAAGTATCTGATTTCGCTGTTCCTGATCAGTGACCATGCTTTGTTTATTGTAGTTGGACGGCCATCACCCAGCTAGCGCACCATGGAATGCTTTTTGTCCCCATTGGCTACACCTTTGGTTCAGGCATGTTCAACATGGATGATATCAGAGGAGGCAGCCCCTATGGTGCCGGTGTCTTTGCTGGTGATGGCAGCAGACAACCCAGTGAGACAGAACTTGCTCTTGCAGAGCACCAGGGCAAGTACATGGCCTCAATAGTGAAGAAGCTTGCTCAGCATGCTTGAGCCGCCACCCCTGTGCAGTAAAAAGTCACACGGTCACATCCTCCAGCCCTTGGCTTCTCTTATTGTTTCCGGATACATCCGGCCCGTCATATATGTGCACAGCTTGCCCTATTGTTTGTCAAAGTAGCCACCCCTAAATTAAGGTTCCTTTGTACATTGTTGACATAAAACATATTGTGTTCATTTGAATAATAAGTGTCCCACAAAGTGTTCTCAATAAACATATGTCATATTGGTTTTGGAAAATTTGGTGTTTGTTTTGTTGTGCAGAACTGTTTTTATACTATAAAAGAAAAGCATTTTTTATGCTATAAAAGAAAAGCATTTTTTTTGTTCTGTTGCCTTTTCCTGTCTGCTTCAATATAACATTTTTTCCCCATGTGGTCCTTTGGATATAGCATTAGCCATCTTGAAATCCTATAGTATTACTATGAGATGGCTCTTCCATAGCAATTTAGGAGGAAATTCTGGGATGAAATCCAATCTCATGGAAACTCTTTTATATCTTTCACTTAAACTACTGGTGTTTATCCTATGTTGCATCCAACACTCCATCAGAACTTCCTGCGTTCTCAATTCCTTCAGGATAATGCAACTTCAATCATGTATTTTGCATTTTTCTATTTATTGTGCTTTGGATATCCAACCTTCCAAAGAGGCCCTGTTCTTGCTCATCTCGGAAGACCTTGTTGTCAACTGTAGTTGATCACATTTTACTATGTACTTTAGCATTTTAGAGTAGAAAATATACTTAAACCTCACTCAACTAGCGACTCAGTCCGATTATTCCTGAACTGCAAAATCATATACCTTTTACTACCTGAACTATTTAATATTGTGCAAATCACACCTCTTGGTGGTTTTAGATAGAAAGGTCCATTTTCACCTCTCAACTTTTTGTCCATCAACTTTACAAGAAGTGGAGAACTAGAAGAATATAATATCCCGTGTATTGCAACAATAATTTCTTAGAATTAAAATCGTTGCATGTATAAGCTGGACATATATGTTCTTGTATCAGTTGCAGTCAAAACTAGGCAATATAGTGGAAGAATCCAATAAAAAGTCTAATAGAATTAGATTGAATGAATTATAAATGATGGAAGGATAAATAGTAGCTGAACCTAATTTTATCGATGTCCTTGAATATGGATGCCTTATATTTTGCTAGATTAAAATAGTAGCTGGACCTAATTTTTTAGTAAAAAATAACTGTACTTAATGTATATGATTTGGATTTATTTTGAACTATAATGGAGGTTGATTTAGATAATGAGTGGCGTGGATAATGTACATGAAGAGATTGAAAATTGTGAGGAAATGTTGAATTAAAAATAGTGAGTTTACTTTTATTCTTAGATTGCTTTTTTTTGGGGAGTATAGTGCTGGTGCACGTAAAAAGTTTTCTGGGCCGGAAGGGTCCCAAATCCATTTCTGGTTGCTGGACTATATCAGGCTCGCTACCAAGTCCCAAAACAGAAGGGAGAGTTGGAGGAGTCAAAACCCTACCCCACCCCGACGCCCACCTTCCGAGAGGATAGGCTTTGTTCCGAGTCTGGATCTGGGTAAGGGCAAGGGAAAGCGGAGAGTCGGAGTCGAATCGGAGGCGGTCGAAGAGACCCTATTAAGCAGAGTCGCAGAGACGTCGGTGGAGTCGACCTATGGCCGCCGAGCGGAAGAGAAAGGAACCGGCAACACCGGTGTTGGAGGTGGCGATGGGAGCAGAAACGGTGGTGGAGAAGAGGAAGGCGATACAGGCGTGTAACTTCTTCTTCCCTCCTGGTCTTGATGTTAAGTTGGGCAATGATGGAATTATATTGGTGCTTTTTGAGACACCGTCTGGGTTTGCAATTTTCAATTATGATGGGGCCACGCTCCTCCAACCAAATGCAATGCAGGATATCTGGGCAGACTTCGTTATTGGTGACACAGCAAAACTTATTGCCTCGCCAAGGGGATTTCAAGCTTTTGAGAACAAGACCATCGCCATTAACGCTGTTACTGGTGTTAACCAACAGCTCGCTAAAATGATTTGGGATAACATCGTTCCCGGTCAAAAGCTAGCCGTTGGAAAGCCTGAATATAAGAAAATCATTGAAGACAAGCTGGGAATACCCTGTCTGTTTGATAATACTGTAATGGAGTTAATGTGGGGATTGAAGAACTGCATGCAGTATTTAGTGCCCGAAGAAAAAAATGAAGATGGCTAGAGAAGATTGTCTTCAAATGAGTGAAGGACTGAAAATGGTTTTAAAATATTATTATCTTGGAAATCAATCCAGAGATTGTCAATCAAGATATAATTGAGGCTGCTTATGGTATATATTGTTGTAATCGTGTTGTCAACAAACACTCTGGCAACCTAAGAGCTGCTGGAAAGCATCTTAAGGAGATATCGGGCATTGACACTCACGATTGGAGTTTAGTGAAACTTGCTGGTGCTCTCAAGTTAATGTTTTATCCTAAAGAGGATTTTACTGCTGCTAAAAGGATTTTTTCAGATGCGTATTCGAGGTTGGTGAAAGATGGGCCTTTATACAAGGGAAAGATCTTAAAAGATCCATGCAAAATAATATTTGAAGAAATTTTCGAGGCCCGTCGCATTGGAAATGAGTTAATAGATCTCTTGTATCATGAGGTGCACAAGGCTAAAGAAGAGCATGCAATGGTGACTTCTGAGCTTTGAAGCTGCTGAATGTTAGAATTACTCAGTAATCAGTAATAGGGTGCTACTCGTCATCCTATTGTTAGCAACGTTGAATGACTTTTGCACTCCTTACTCATTAATAGGCTGCTACTCATCATCTAGTGTTAGCAACGCTAAATGACTTTTGTACTCCTACTTACTCTTTCTGCATGCGCCTATGAGAGATGCTTACACTGGGGCTGTTTTGGTTTGAGGAACTTTTAATTATCGGGACAAAAAAAAGTCCCTAGTAACAAACAAGGAAATGACTCCTGTAGACTTTTCCTTCATTAGTCCTAAAAGACTTTTCTTGGAGGACTTTTTAAATAGTCTTTGAAACTAAAAGTACTAGGACTTTTATAACCAAACACCCCTTTGTGGGATGTGAGAGATGCTTAAAAAAAAAAAAGTTCCAAAACAGAAGGCGCCTGGCCGACGCGGCGAGAAAGTGAACACCCCACGCGGGCGGCCATCTCAAAATTTTGAAATCGCCCTCCGGAGTCCGGACCGGAGGAACTGAGAAGCGTCAGCCTCGCCTCGCCTCCCCCGCTCGCCTTCCGGCCCTCTTCCGCCGCTGAATCCGTTCCGTCCTACCTCGCCGTCGCGCCCTCCGCTCCGCTGTCGTATACAGGTGCAAGCACGCCTCCGTCCCTCCCTCCTCTGTTTTCTCCCTTTGCGGCCTCGGCCTCGTTCGACCGGCTGTAAAACGCTGCAGGGCGTGATGATCGCGGAGGTGCTCGCTCCTGTTCCCTTTCATTTGCGCACTTCCGATGCTTTTCCTTCTTCCGATAGGGTTCTAAGACCTTGCTGATGTGCATTTGGTCGCGATTTAGGGGTGGGTTCGTATTATCATCTGTATAGATAGCGCGATCGTGCACTGTTGGTTCCGTGTTGTGTGATGCTAGCGACGGAAGCGGCTCGCTATTGATTTCCCCTCTGCTGATGTGAATTTGGTCGCGATTTAGGGGGGGTCCGTATTATCATCTGTACAGATAGCGCGATCGTGCAGTGTTGGTGCCGTGTTGCGTGATGCTAGCGACGGAAGCGGCTCAGCTGTTGATTTCCCTCATTCAGTTTGAAAACTGCTGGCGAGTCAGTGCAGTAGCTTCACTCGACACTCGTTACCATAGGCATGTTGATTTCTGAATGGGGAATCGAGAGGAGCAGAGGCATTGATATGGTTTTCTGGAATGGTGGACACGGCTGAGCAATGCATGCTGTAAAACTTAACTGCAGTTTGCCTTTTCAGGGGAATGAATTGTTCTGGTTCAGTATATTTGTTGTTTTCTCCACAAACGTGTAGATTTGTTTATTAATCCAGAAACGTTTCTGATAAACACGATTTCATCCTGTGTGATTTATGAGTCTTACTGCAATGCATCCCAGCACCCAATTTCTCCCCAAGTTATCCCAATGCTTGTCAGTCATCAAACATTATATATCAATTGATGCTGAGGGGTGCATGTTGCAGTGTTGGTTTCATAATACTGAAGCTATGGAGGATTCTGTACAAGTTGCATGTGTAAAGCCAAATGCTGCAGATACTGCATTTCAGATTTATTCCATCAAGCGGTCTGCATATGCTGCTGTGCTGAGAGCATTCTCTGCTCGCTCAGACATTCTCTCAAGGGTACTTCCTCACTCCTATAAGTTCAACTGTGAAGTACTATTAATATACAGTAGGAAATATGGTGATCTGTTACTCTATACCATGACATGGTAATATATGATAGATACTTTTGTTTCTTATGTCATTTCTGAGGATATATTGTTAAAACCTTACTTTTCATGTCCTTATTAGTTTCCTTCCATTAATCCTCTTTTTTTGATGAGTATGTTTAGCTATTACACTGTTCAGGCAAATTTCAGACAGCATTTTTTTTCTAGAATATGCACGATAGAATATTCAGTATCTTTTTTAGATACATATATGTGTGTGTTGCTACTTACCTTTGCCTTGTTACAGGACAAAGTAAGATGTCTCACTGAACTGAGAAATGAGCTCAAAAAATATTGCAGACTGACCATGAAGAATGTCTTGTGAAAGCCAGATCAGATAAGCAAATCAAGTCTTTCAGGTGAAACAGTTAGTAATCAGTATTGCTTCTCATAGTAGTACATATTTTTTAGATAAGGGAAATAGTAAAACATATATGCTGATTGAAAGAGTTATCTGTTCCACAGCTCCAGATTTCTAACCCTTTGAAATTTCTGATTCTATATGTTGGCATCTAGCATTGTTTCATGTTTCTGTTTGGCATAGATAAATATTTTCATGTTCCTGTTTCCTTTGTCTCACCTAAGCAAAATCTCCCAAATACTGATCACCGTCATATTAGATATATTACAAAACAATTTATGTGAACTGCTGCATTTCTTGTCACAGTGCCGGCTTGCACTCCAAAGGGAACACTTGCAGTACTGAAGTTATAAAGGATTTTGTTGCATGCGTCCTACAAGATGCTGGAGATACCGTGTTTCAGATTCACTGCTTGGAGCGATCAGCATATGCATCAGTGTTAAGAGCTTTCTGTGCTGTGACAAACCACCTCTCATGGGTATGTCTGTTAGCTATACCTCATTTTCCTATAAGCTCCAAATACAAGTAATTGAATCATAGATTATATAACCGTTGGATCAATTGTATATTTTTTTATTATACTCCCTTGGATCCAAATTATAGTTCACTTTGGGGCTTTGTCCCAAGTCAAACTTGTTTAACTTTGAGCAAATTTACAGAAAAACTGCACCAATATCTACAACATCAAATTTCTTTCAGTAAATTCTCCATCAGACATATTTTGAAATTACATTTATTTGAACCACCAGATGTTAACATATATTTTTCTAAAACAAAGTTAAAGTTAGAGAAAGGTTTGACTTAGGACAAAGCCAAACTGAACTATATAATTTGGAACGGAGGGATTATGACATTGTATCCAGGCTTAGCTTTTTTACCTGTTTACTTTCTTCCAGTACTCTTTACCTGTACCATTTTACAGTTACAGGTCAAGCTTCTATCTGAACTAAAAATGAACTTAGAATAACGCATACTGAGCATAAAGAAGTTTTTATGAAGGTCAGTTCAGATGAGCATATCAAGTCTTTGAGGTGAGCATGTCTAAGTGTATACTTATTAAATGCATTTTCTTTCCTGTGCTTTCACATACCTAACCTTTCTTATTGAGCAGGAAATTTAGTTTGGCAAATCTGTCTGTTGTTACAAAGACCAATCCAGCTTTTGATGTGTATGCTGTGCTTCATGACAAGATTGGCTCAACTGGTCAGATTGCACTTCATCCACAAGCTGCCTCAGTTTGATACAGCAATCACCACTATCAGAGAATTCAATGTCCTTCACAAGGTGTCGAATCTTCTTTGTTTCCCACTCAAATCAAATTTTCACAAATAAATGCATTGATGCTCATTTATTGTGATGGCTAATGGAACAGAGACATTGGGATATCAGATAGCTCTAATGGAACCAAAGAAGGACCTTATTTTGAATCCCGCACAGTGGTGCCAGCTAAAAGGTTGAAAAACTATAAATGGGCATGCACCAGCATACTTAAAATGTGGCCCTTCAATCAGTTACCAGTGGCAGTTTCTGTGGTGATGGCGGTACAGGAATGTTTCCCTCTTTTTTGAAAAAAAAGAACATTTGCATTCAACTTGGAATTGTGCATATGCATTTCATTGTTTTCTTCTGTAACTATCGTATCCATATATGGAAAAGTTGCTGAACCATAATGATGTTGAAAAGGACATGCACATTATCATAATGGAAACCATTTATTATTATTCTTCATTACCATTCCCATTAAGTGGCTGTGTGTGACTGTAAATGATGAAAAAAGGCATTGTATATGCTTTCATAGTTCAATAACATCTTTGACAGTAGTTGTCTATACGCTAATACACTTCTATTGTTAAAATTGTTAAATCAAAACCTTTTGTGGATTTTGCATGTTGGCAGAATGGTTGCACCACTGATACACTACTTTTTCAGGAAAAGCACAGCCAATTGAATGCTGGCCAAAGTCCTTTAAGTGTTGATCATGCTAGGGAAGAATCAGGGAAAAGGAAAACTGTAGTGCCTGAGATGAGTATGTCTGAGAGTCTGGGGGTTATGGACAGAAATTATGAGATTGAGTACCAGAAACCCAAGAATAGGGACTCAGATTTGGCGCATGGTTCTGAAATAATTAAGCTTTGCCTAACTGCTAGCCTTCTAAACAAGGCACACTGCTCATCCTTGTGGTCTCGAATACATAATTTGGCTGCAAGACTCCTTCAATAGTCAATTATTTATTATTATTTTTTTTACATTGTGATTTCTTGTGACATGTCTCACAAATTACGATTCCATATGTATCCTTTCTCTGTATTAATATACCACTCTCTTTCTTGAATTTATTCTTATTAGGTCACAAAAGAAAGTATTCTATTCTTTCTTTTATCCCCTTGTGTAACCATTGGCATTGGGTCAATTAAAAACATAAAAATCCATTATGTGAGTTTAAATTAACAAGGATTCTTGTGTCTTTGTTTAATGAGGTTTAGGCATCTGACAAGGATTTATGCTTTCATTGTTTGATGCGTTCAAGCCATCTTCTTGTTTGTAGGTTGAAAAAGTATTTAAAGAAAATCCAGATTCAGCTAATTTAGAGAAAGCAAAATTGGCACTCAAAGTGAGATTCCCCTTAAACTCATTATGACAGTACTATATTTACATTCATTTGCTCTTATTCTAAATATTTTGTGCTTTGATGACATTTTTTTTTTTGAATCAGGCCCAAGAAAAAACCTTTTGGATGCACTTGCTAAGCTTTTCTGAAGTACCATATGATGGTACGTCACTTGGTACCATTGCCGTTTTTATCACCATTTAATCCCATTCTCACCTGAACTTAACATGTTTTGCCCCTGTGTTTTGCTTTGTAGTTGTTTATTTCGGTGCTAACCATAACCATGGCCCGGTCAACCTCAACGAGCACGACGATGGCAAGGGCGACGAGGCAGTGCTGCCAAAGCTTGTGAGTTCAAGTGAGACATCGCCGGAGACTAGGCTGGGAGACGGTGGAACAGAAAACAAGGTAAAGATCCAGGGCATTGCTTCCGTGGCGTTGTCCCCTTCAGCGGCGACCCCTACCAGCGGCACTAACAGCGGCACTGCCAGCTCATCCACGCTCCTCCTGGCCCCGCCACTGCTCGTGGCCCCGTCTTCTGCCCCTGGCGGGCTGATGGCCGTGGGGCCGACCACCGCGTCCTCGGCACCGTGCAAGAAGCGGTCCCGTACCAAGTTCACGGCAGAGCAGAAGGAGCGGATGCTGGGTTCGTTCGCGCAGCGCTTTGGGTGGAAGCTGTCCGGTGCGGAAGCTGTCGACGCCTTCTGCGCCCAGATCGGCGTCCCCAGTGCGTCTTCAAGCAATGGTGGTACAACAAAAGTTACAAAATGCGCCAAGATCGGTGTCCCTCGGCCCCTGCTGTTGCACCACCAAGACGGAGACCACCTGGCCGCCACAGCGCAGGGATCCCGTACCAAGTTCACGGCAGAGCAGAAGGAGCGGATGCTGGAGTTCGCGCAGCGCTTTGGGTGGAAGCTGTCCGGTGCGGAAGCTGTCGACGCCTTCTGCGCCCAGATCGGCGTCCCCCAGTGCGTCTTCAAGCAATGGTGGTACAACAAAAGCTACAAAAATGCGCCAAGATCGGCGTCCCTCGGCCCTGCTGTTGCACCACCAAGACGGAGACCACCTGGACGCCACAGCGCAGGGATCGATGACTGAAGAAGACAAGTCTCCTGAAGCTGAAGTTGCTGTGTCTGCTGATGGCGGCAAGGAAGGCAAGACTGAAATTTCTGAAGTAGTAGTAATTCCACCTTCGGCCCTGCCGTCGCACCACCAAGACCACCCGGCCGCCAGAGTGCAGGGCTCGATGACTGAAGAAGACAAGTCTCCTGAAGCTGAAGTTGCTGTATCTGCTGATGGCGGCGAGGAAGACAAGAATGAAGTTTCTGAAGTGGTAGTAATTCAGCGAGGAATGGGCCATCGGGCCAGAAAGCCTAACAAAGCGCTACCGTTGCCAGAATGGATTACCGTTTAGCAAGCAGTCCAGGCCCAGTACGTGTGCTCGGAGAGCTAGCTGGAGCTGCAAAGAACTAAAGAGGACCTTAAAATGGTAAGGGAAGAGTAAGCTCGAAAGAGGAGAGGAGAGCTGAGCCGTCTCCACATCAATATAGCTACCTTATTATAAGCAATATAAGGGGCATTCTTTATGTATTATAAGCATAGTTATTTTGACTCTATCCTTTGTCCTGCAAACTCTAGTAATGGGCTTGTGTGCAGCTACAAGATCAGTAGATGACTCCGATATGGGCCGGCGATATATACTGCTACTCATAAACATTATTGTCACTGACCAGCGGATGCTGATCAAGATCAAGTGTACATCTCACAGTTCATTTTCTTGTTTTCACAGGCCTGTGGTACATGATTCTTAGTTCTTGTCACTGGTCGCTTCATCTATGATCTATCATCATCGGCTTTGTTTGTGAACGACGGCCGGTCTCTAGAGGATGTGCGTGCACATAGTGCAGTGTAACGGTAGACATGTAAACGTTTTTTCTCAAAGAAAAAGACCATTCGTAACAATGCGCGAGATATGTGGTTGCAGGTGTATCCACGCCATCATTGACACGTCTAGATAAATAGACAGACGTGGCTTTACATGGCGAGCTGCAAACACATCCCTCTTCAGTGAGCTGCACGTTTTTTTTTTTTTTTTTTTGACAACAAAGTGAGCTGCACGTTGATCTCTTGTATCTCAGTCACTTGCTGGCCATGTGCTAATCGAGTTGTTGATGTTCAGCTGTACAGCTCCATGTGTGTGAAAATCCT
>JADLZK010007507.1:0-52932 GCA_015847255.1 Hyparrhenia diplandra | reverse complement strand
GTTGGATGTGGCAAATCTCCTTATTTTGAATTTTGGATGTTACATATTTTTTGATGCATGTACGTAATGTCTAACGTGTACCTTTTTATGAATCCACATGTAAGATTTGGAAGCTCCAGCTCGAGGATGATCTTGGGGAACTAGCCAGGCTCGGCCCCCGTCGCCCGCTCGGACTTCGAGGCGGCGAGCGGCCGCCTTGTGCGGTAGCATGCGCCACCTCCCTCCCCGCCGCCCGGAGGGCTGCCAGGGGCTGCGGGCCTCGGGGCGGCGGCGGGGGCTTCCCATCCTCGGGTGCTTGCTGGGGCGCGGAGAAGAAGCGCGACCCGGCGCCGGTATGGTGGCGGGCGGGCGCGAGGGTCGCAGATCCGGCGGCCCCATGGCGAGGATCCGACCCTCCGGCCCCCGGATCCGCGGCGTCTTGGCGGTGGAGGCGCCGGGCGTCGGCGGCGGCCGGGCGCGGCTCCGGCGATGAAGCAACAGGCGCGGGGCGGATGGAGGTGCCGGGGGCAGCGGCAAGGCGTCTTGTGCACCCCCATGGAGGCGAGGTCCAGCGCGGCCGTGTGGCGCGCAGTGAGGAAGACGGCGGCGGCTCGGGCATTCGCGACCGGGATCTTCGGTCTTTGCTCGTCGGGGCTCCGCGCGGTCGGGACCGGATCCTCGCCGGGTCGAGCGCCAGGGAAGAGCGCGTCGCGGCGGAGGAGGTTCACGGCCGTGTAAGGGCGGCAGGATGTGACGATGGGCTAAAAGTGCCGTGGCGTCGGGAGCGGTCCTTCTATGCCCCCCCCTGCGGGCCTTGGCTGGCTGGCTGCGAACGGCGCCCTAAACTCGGCCGGCGGATGGAGTGCGATGGCGGAGGTTGCATCCATGCAAAAGCTGTTCGGGCGCGAGGTTGGTGACGAGAGATGGAGAAGCGGTGTGATGTGTGGCAATCGGCGGGGCGCCTCCTGCTGAGGGCGGCCGTGGGGTGGTGTCGGGCTGGCCGTGTCCCGAACGTGTGCGGCGGGGTGCGATGCGTTCGCGAAAGCCCTTGCCAAATTCATTCGGGTGGAATGGCGGCGGCGTCCTCGGACGCCGCTTTCCTCGCTGAGCGCCACTTTGGAGTTTTGAACCTATTGTGCGTGGTCTCTAGGGTGAAAACCCCTGTTCCGGCTCTTAGACGGCGGCGATGGCGGCTTTTAGGCGTCGTGACCTCCTTGGAGGCGTCGTCTCTAGAGCCTCGTTTTGACCCGGTGGCATGGCCGACCTACCCTTTGGTTGTTTTGGCCTATGGTGTCAATCCGTCAGTAGGGCGTGCACCGGGGTTGTCTACCTCACGCCAAGACCGCCTTCTTGTTGGTGGCCAAGGGTCATCACTTGGTTGTTGTTTGGCTACTTGCGGCGAACTGCGGCGCGGGTGTTGCTTGGCAATCGCCCGGTGCGGTCGCGACATCGTCGGAAGACGGCGCTATGGCAATGACAACGGGTGATGACTCGGTGCGGCGGATCCGCGGCCCGGGTTTGTTCAAGATCTCGGACCCACCGGTCGCGGTACAACGTTGGAAGACGGCGCGTGACGACAACCTTGGCTTCTTGGTTTGATGGCGGTGGCTTCACGCAATTTGGGGAAGTAACGAGTGGATTCGAACCTCGATGGTGGTTTTGGCGGTTTTGGTATAGCACCCGGAGGGTGGGGCATCTCATCTTGCTACCTCGAAGGCAATTCAAGAAACGAGTCCAAAGTGTGGAGCCGTGTGGCGGGTTGGGTCCCCGCACACGGGGGAGAGTGGCGATAAAACGGCCGGATGTGGCGAGGCCCGGCGTTTGGGTTGTTTGGACTCGGTGTTTTTCACCCGTCGGGTGGTTTGATTTGGTGCGGCAAAGTGTTGCGCGAAGGGTCTGCGAGGGCGGTGGCCTTCTCGGTGTGGCGGTGTCACGCCCCCCTTTGTTCCTCTATCGACGCTGGATCGTCTCGGAGGTTTTCGATGATTGCAAAAGTGCGGTTGGTGGGTGGAAACTGCGGTTGTGCTTAAGCCTACTGCGTAGTTGTGTGTAGTGTTTCGGCCGTGTTGATGTCCCAATCCAACCGCCGTTGAGTATAGTTGAGCGGTAACCCGTGTTGATGTCCCAATCCAACCGGGCAGTTTTTTCGTTCTTTTTCTTTGTGTTTTTGTGCAGGTTTTGGTTGTTTTGTACTTCGCCTTCTTGGCTTATCCTCCTTTAATATAGCGGGCCGCTCTTACGCGGTTCGTTTAAAAAAACATGTAAGATTTGTAACGTGTCTTTTTCCTCAATCCTTTGATGTGATTGTGTAGTTTTACTTAACGTGTTAACTATGAATCCACATCTGATTTGTAACGTGTTTTGGTTATCTATGTCAATTAAGTTCATAGCTCAATTAATTAGCTATGATCTTTTTCATACATGTAACTGTGTAGTTTTATTTGAGTACAACACGACTGTGTACATGAAATATTTTAGTGCTTAATATATAAGATAAGATATAAATAAACTATACATGAAATTGCTTTAAAAAACTATACATGAAATTTCCAGTTTATATAATTATTTATCAAAAAAAATTAAATATATAATTACTTTATCCGTAAATGGAAAGGAAGGTGCACTAACAAGGCAGGGCCACACGACCGCTTATCTCTCTCTCTCTGGAGATAAGGGGATATGAGGATTTTATTTTATTTTAATGAATTATTTAATTAATTATAAATGTAAAAGATTGGAAAAAAATCAATGGCTCAGATTTATTAGAAGTATTACTCCTAGCAAGTAAAGTCTAACTTAGCATTGCCCATGAACTTGCTGCTACCTCACTTTGAAGAACTGAATCCCTATCTCTAGTTTGTAATATAATTTCTCCTGTACAGTACATGATATTGTGAACTAGAAGGGGCGTACGTACGTAGTTTTGCATTTCATGACTGAAATCAGCATTCAGCAGATTCTTTCCCTGTAGTATTTGATCATTTCCGGATTTAATTTTGTTTGTGTCATTGAAATTCTGGTTTTCAAATTTTGACCAGCCAAATACCACCAGTCAGATCACCTCCCTCTTGTAATAATGGGTCATGGCTCGTAAGTCACCCGGCCGGCGGCGCTACCTGCACCCCAAGCACAGCTGGACACCTGACGCCGCCGTTGGACGGACGACGATGTACCCTGGCAAAGACGGCTCCGGCAGTTCCGTCGCCGTCTCGTCGTCGACACCACTGCTGCTAAGCATGGCGATGACCTGCCCCATGGTTGGCCGCCTTGCTCGGTCCGACTGCACGCAGAGGAGCGCGATGTGCACGCACCGCAGCACTTGCCGTGTCGCGTGCTCCTGCCCTTCCACGCCCAAGTCGTCGTCCACCACGTCGCTGGCTCTCTTTTTTCCGTCCAGTGCTCCCATACCTGCACGCGCATGACCACGGTTACTACTAACCTTTGCTTATCAACCAAACCAAGCTAGAAAGGGACGATGATTTCTGCACTACTCACGTATTCGACGAGGGCCTTCAGAGTCTTGGCCTTCGAACGTGTAGATCTTGTGGCCGGTGATGATCTCCAGCACCAACACCCCGTAGCTGTACACGTCAGACTTGATCGACAGCTGGAACTTTCGGCCGGACGTGCACTCTGGTGCCATGTACCCGCTTCACAACAAACAATACACAACACCTTTGTCAAAAAAAAAAAAAAAAAAAAAAACAATACACAAAAAACAGAGAAGTAGGCCAAAGAATGCTTCGAGTCTTTAACCCATCTTAGATTAAAAAACACATCAACTAGAAACTATAAATCATGCAAGTTGAAAGCTACAACTTTGGTCTAGACCACATCAACATCAAAGGTCGTTTGGTCTTTTTTTTTAAAAAAAAACAGAATTAGAAAACTTAAACAAATATTTGGAGCTCTAAATGATTCTTTAGATAAAAAATTATCAACTAAAGTTATATATATAAAAACTTCGGTATACACTATGTCAACATTCAAGATCCTTTGCAAAAAATAAATTTTGAACTTTAAAAAATCTGATAGCTTAAAATGAATATTTGATCCTCTAAAATATATTATACAAAAAGTTATCGACTACAAAATTGTAGATCGTCTCAAGCACTATAACTTGCACGTTGCCGTGGGTATGAGGAAGAAATATAAATAGGTTAGAATGTTAATCACTAAGAATTAGGAGATATATATGTACACAAAAACATGATATAATATAGTGTATTGCTTAGTTGGACAACTTGCATGTTGAGATATTAGTTTGTGAGACTTTGCTAAGTGGATATTAATTATATGTGATAGCGCATTATCTAAGCGGATAGCTTACATATTAAGAGAAATAGCTTAGTGAGTTTGTTCTTATATGAGTAGTAGATTGACTTCGTATAAAAAAACTTACGTTTGTTTATAAGAGAGAGAGAGAGAGCATTATAGGCGGTTTCGACTAACCATATCAGCAAAATCACCCAACAAACCGATTTGAAATGGTTAGCTAGGGGAGGGGTATTTTGTCTGATTCTTAAAGTTTACGGTGTTTATGTTATCTGATTCTAAAATTATAGATGCATATTGTCATAGAAAGCGATGCAACCAAAGCTTACATAGCTTAACCTAATATTTCAACTAAATTCTTGTTCAAGACCTATAGAGGTGCAATGAAAAAATATGCAACACATGGCCTAATGTTACTAATGTGAGGCCCTCAATGCAACCTCCACATTACGCCACTCTTAATGGAGTTTAATTCTCATTTTTTTTTCAGATAAAGGGGACAAAAGTTCCAGCCTCTATTCAATTCTCATTTAAAAGGGAGCTACATAAACAATTTTGATAACATGGCAAAATATTAATTAAGGAAGAGAGATGGCATAGATATCATTTAGATGAAACCTCATGGCAATTGTTTTTTCCTGTCTTAATTTTTCATAGAACTAGATGCAATGAGTTAAGTGCATATGAAACCCAAAGAATGAAACTATGCAGTGTAGAAGGTTATTTGAACCATCATTCAAGTGTTATCAGTTGATCGATTGGCCTTGTTCTCTAAAAGCATGAACAAAGCGTGTAGTTGTGTGAGCGATGATTGCTCATGTACTTACAATGTTCCAGCAACCTTCTCAGTGCTCTCGTGAGTTTTTTGTTTATCGTACATCCTCATAAGATCAAAATCAGCGATCTTTGGGTTGAAGTTATCGTCGAGAAGTACATTGTGTGGCTTGAGGTCACGGTGAATGATCCCTTTGTCGTGAAGAAACCGGAGGCCACGAGCAACCCCTAAGATGATGTTGAACCATGTAGCACACTCTAGCTTCTCACCCTGAAGAAGATGCTGCAATTGCAAGGCAACTTTTTGGTGTTTTCTCAATGGTTATCTGTTTACTACCCTGTTAATAAATATAATCAATAGTAGCTAGTGGAAGAAATGAACTTACCTTTGTACCAAAACTTATCCAGGCTGTTATTAGGTACGTACTCGTAGACGAGAAACATCCCTTCCTCTTGAAAGCAGTACCCTAAAAACCTCACAAGGTTTTTGTGGCACAAGTTAACCACAATGGAGATTTCCTTCTCAAGTTCTTGTACAGTCCTCTTGGAATCCCTGAGCCTTTTCACTGCTACTTCCTTGCCATTCTCAAGCGTGCCCTGCACTTCTCTCTTCCATTATTTATGTTCCAAGCTAAGCTCTTTTACTGACAAAACTAGAATTAATGACAAACAAGTTAATTCTTGGTTACTATTACCTTGTACACTGTTCCAAATCCACCACTCCCTAGCTTGTTTCTACTTGAGAAGCGACATGTAGCAGCCTCAAGAACCTGGTAGCTGTAGAGTTGGCAGCTCGTTCTTCCTCCGTCGTCCTCCTCATCTTCTTCCCCGCTCAAATGCCTGTTTTTCTTGGTCGTGCATAGTCTCATCTGGCATGCCATCTACTTGACGATTCAAAACAAGAAGGGGTTCTAGAAATTAATAGTGATATGTCGACATATATATAAGAGAACAGCAGAAAGTAAAAAGACAGATGAAATCAATCAATCAAGAAAAAAAAGACTGCCGGCGTGAATCACCTATGACATGTCCTCTCTGAACCGGTCGCCGTTTTCGACGGTACCATATGGTGAGTGTGAGGACGATGATGGCGGCAATCGACGCCAACCCGGTTGCAATAGAAACGATGAGCCTTTTGGATGTATTCGACGTCTCCTTCCCTGATGATCTGGTGACCATCCTGGTTTGATCTAACAACAAACAAACCAAAAGGGAAAGCTATTGAAGAGTGACGGATCGATGCATAGAGGAAGACTGGAATGAGAATATTTTACCATTCGGTGCGGCAGCAGCAGGCAGTGGGGTATGAGTATGACCGCCAGGGGGCGGCACTGGGGTGGGTTGTGCAGCCCCAGTCCCGGTCCCATTCCCACTGGATGCTGCTGGAGGTGGTGCTCCTGCTTGTGCAGGCGGTGGGTTACGCTTACGACCGCCAGGGGGCGGCGGTGGGGTGGGTTGTGCAGCCCTCACAGGAACCGTGACGCTCCTGGATGCTGCTGGAGGTGGTGCTCCTGCTTGTGCAGGCGGTGGGTTACCAATACCACCGCCATCATGTGGCACCGGAGGCCCGCTCCCGATAGGATGGTCTTGTAGTATTACGCCGGCCTCCATCCCGCTGCCGCTCATGTCCACCGCGAGCAATCGCCGGGCCAGGGACTTGGTGTTGTACAAGGGGTAGCTCTCGTACCTGGCCATGCAGCTGAGCCGCAGCACCTGCATCCCCGCGCTGCCGTTGTACGCCCTGTCCACCAACTCGAGGGCGCCGCGGAGGCAGCGGCGGCAGTCGGCGCACGAGATCCCGGCGGCGCACCGCGTGAGCCCGTAGACCAGGCCGCCTGCCGCAGTCCCAGCACCGACGCTGCGGCACATGTGGCTGCTCGTCGTGCTCTTCGCCACGGCGGCGAGGAGGCGTCTCACCACGGCTTTGCCTTTGCCGTCCTCGTGTTCGTGTTCGTGTAGCGGCCATGACAGCGCGCGGCTCGCGTTGAACACGGTCGCCGTGTACTCGTCCTCGCGGAATAGACCCGGTCGTCGTCGTGGTCTGAGTAGCGGAGGAAGCAGGCGTCGTGCCAGACCGCCGATGCCGCGCACCGCGTCGCGGCGATGATGATGAACTTGGAGGCTGCATCGAGGCAGGCGGCGCAGTCGGTGACCGAGACGTCGGGGCGGCACTGCGCGACCCCGTACATGGTCCGGTTCTCGGCGACGGCGAACGAGGACATGCTGTGGGACATGTGCGCGACGCCGTAGGCGCCGGCGCACACGGCGGCAAGGAACCTGGTGACATCGCTGCTCGTGACGGCTGGGGAGTGGCCGGAGCAGAAGGTCGCGGTGGGCTGCTGAAGACCGGCGCTGTTGGACGACGAACGCGTCGGGGTCGCCAGTAGCGCGGCCGCCAGCAGGAAGAACACCACCACCATGTTGGGTGCAAGTCGGAAGGACCTGGCGACCGTGCACAGCGCGGTGGCCGACCGCGGGAATGGAGTGGACTGCTGCTAGTGTAATAGGCTGGTATCACTGACGGGCATAAAGCATAGCTCGTAGTGGACTTCAATGGTGTGGATGCTGCTTTCAACATGGATCAACCCTATATAAAGGTCAGTCTCGTCGCGTTGTTTCCAAAACTGCTATGTCATATGAAATAAAACAAAATTTAGATGAAACACCTACTCTTAATGGAAATTTTTGTTTAAACATTTAATTTCATGGCTCGGAGAGAGTTGCTAATTTGCATTAGTTACTCCCTCACGGAATAGACACAGTTTAAACTCATTTCTTCTTCTCTTTTTTTTAAATACATGGTCATGTCATCGAAATGTCTACATGGCAACCTAACTAATGCAAATGAAATTTTATGACACTCCCACTGAGACGGGTTGGAAAAGAATGTAACTGAAAAAGAGTAGAAATCACCACTGCCTTCATGAACAATATGATCCAATTTCTACAGTGAGAGCATTTGATCGACTCGCTCTAGGCTCCACCTTCTTAGCCCATCTTGGACATGGTTAAATAACGATTAGTAGAAACTTGAGCAATTGTTACCTGTAAAATTTATACACCAACTTCACATGGTATAAACAATGTTTGATAAAAAAAAATAGTTGGAGAAAATATATGTTTTGAGTATGAAAATTGAAGAGTATTTTTCATTGATCAAAATGCTTTGCTACAATTAAAAGCATGTTGATCTCTTTGATCCACCGATAAAGTATACATCATCATATACTAATTGCAGTGGGTCTAAAGCTAAAATGCCTGGAGTGTGCACCCGGACCATGTGCTTATCAACTCTGGCAAGCACAAACATGAGGGAGGCCACCAAAACTCTTCAATATACACACAAATTGATTTAGTGAAAACAGAAACTGCATAGAAAAACAATTTTCACTCGCTTTTTGGTGAGAAGCCAGCGAACGATGATGTTGTTTGGCTGCGGCTGTCTTACAGGGTGGCCCACTTGTTAGAAAATAAGAAGACATAATAATAATAATATCCATTAGATCAAAATTTCAAGTTATATCTAATGGTTAAAACAAAGGGTGGGTATGAAATTTTGGAACTCTATTTTTTTTTATTTTAGGTATTATTTGATTTGAAAATATCCATTTCTAAATCAATGGAATGTGAGAAGTATGATTTGACAGTTGAGTCCGTTCCTTTTCAGGAAGACTAGAACACTAAATCATCTACAGGATATGCATGAAAAAAAAATGATCAGCTGACCTGACCATATTAACAGGTATCCCAATTTAGAGATACAACAGAACTACTCAAGATACGAAGCATCAACTTCTGCTCTCTGCTACCCTCCTGTACCAAAGCGTCCAACTGAGCTCTTCCTGTAGAACAAATGAATTCGTGGCCACTTCAAAAAAAATGCACGACGCTTCCCCTGAATCTGTTCTCTGACATTGACCTGTTCCCAGAAAAGGCCCCATCCACTGTGCACATTTGATGTGATTATTAGGATCTGGCAACAAAAAAAAAAAATGGCTGTGAGTCACACCATCCTGCAAAATTCAGGAATTCAGGATAAGGCATGCAGCAGCTGTGTGAAGCACCAAAGGAATTGAAACAGTCGGGTGACTTCTATGCGACAGAAAGCCTTCAGGTCTGCGAATGACAAGTATCAACAGTTCCTTGGACAGTTCAACAATCACCACTGATATTTGGCGGCAAGAAGAACTTCCTCATAGAGCTTAGCAGCATTATCCCAGCTTAGATCCTGCATCATCCCTCTGCGTTGGATACCTTCCCAACTGCTCCTGTAATTTCTGTATGTGTTCAAGCAGTGCCCTAGGGCGTCGATCATTCTGTTTGCCTCTGCTTTCTCAAAAGTCCAACCAACTCCAGCCTCCTCATAGGGATTATAATGTTCAACTGTGTCGCGGAGACCTCCAACCGCATGAACTACAGGGACAGTCCCATACATCATGGCATATAGCTGGTTCAGCCCGCATGGCTCAAATCTTGATGGCATCAATAGTATATCAGCCCCTGCTGTCATCCGATGAGCCAACCGGACAGAAAACCCAACCCAGCCCCTAACCCTCTCATAATGCTGGCTCTCAAGCCTCCTCAATGTATCTTCAAGGTCTTGTCTTCCAGTACCCAACATAATTAATTGTACATCCTGACCAGCAATCCATGGCATTGCCTCTGCTATCAAGTCTACACCTTTTTGATGGTCCAACCGTCCAATAAAAGCAATGACTGGAACATCACGACGAACTGGGAGACCGAGCTCTTTCTGTAGTGCTTCCTTGCACTGTGCTTTACCAATCTGAACGGTTTCTATAGAATAGTTGGTGTACCCATCAGATTGTAGATGGACATCAAGCCTAGGATTCCAATCAGTAGTATCAATGCCATTTACAATACCCTGGAATTTCCAATCATTTTCATTAATGATACTATGAAGGCCCCAACCACCATCAGGTGTTTTGAGCTCCCAGGCATAACCATGGCTAACGGTAAGCAAACGGTCAGCAGCTTTAATACCAGCTGCAAAAATGTTTAGATGATCACCTCCAAATGGATCATAAAGTTTGAACTGATCCATGTAATGACTTGGCAAGTCCAGGCAACTGAAATCATCTATCGGGCCACGACCCTGGAAAGAGAAATTGAAATTAACTTATCTGAATGGATAGCAAACTGAGTGAATTTATCTTCATGGATGTATAAACTGAGTGAATTTATCTTCATGGATGTATAAACGAAGTAGTTTTAATAGATAAAATATTTATAAAGTAATAGCATCAATGCTAAATTGCTAATGCAAACATGTTCTAGAGTATAGCAACCAGTACAGCGCTTACAGAGGGTACAGTTATTAAGAGGGAAGGCAGCAAAATAGAAGATGTTATCTTCCTCAAAAAAAAAAAAAAAAAGGAGAAGCTGTTATCTGTACATATATCTTTAAAGATAATAAAAATGAACCATCCACTACTTTTTACAACCTTCTGGCCAAACTACCATTTTTGGGTCTCTGGAAGGTTTGTTCTGCATGTTTTGTTGTAGCTGTGACCATACTATGTTCAAGCATTCTGGTATATCCCATTATTTTCTAGTGCAACAAATGTGCAAGACAGTAAAGACACTACTACATAATTTCTGGCTTTCCTATCTGAGGCCACGTTAATCTTCATGCCCATTGTTTGCATACAAAATTCTGCCCATCATCTTGTGTGAGTTATGATGCATCCAAAGGCTCTAAATGATCACATGGTTCCCTGTCTAAAATCAAAGGCCACTTAAAATTTTCATATGAGGCCTAAAGGTATGTTACTTCAAACACTCACCATGTGATTCTTTACTTTAATAGAATCATTTTGTAGAATCAAATCTAGGGTACTCAGTTTTGCTCATTTATGCCGATTGGTTGTGGGTAAATACAGGAGGTGTATATTCTTCACTTTCCTTTTTTACTGCAGGCACCTTTTTGATCAGCAAAGGCTCAGTCAAACATGCATTCCATATTATAGAGATCCACATTACCTTGGCATGTGGACCCACACAATTATGCACAAATCCTAGCCCTAGAATCTAGGGGAAACAAAACTCAGCGCTCAGGCACTGTTCCTCACTTCTCTCTCAGCCTCATTACACACACTGACACAAATTCACATAAGGACATCCTCCTGACTCCAGCCACACACCAGCTTAGCACCTTCATTGGTCTACACTACAGCCCTATGCTGCCATCCAGCCACTTAATGCTACCTTGGGTTCCAAGCCCAAATCAAAGAAGCTCCTACATTTTGAGGCCTTTTGAACAGCAAAGGCTCAGTCAAAGATGCATTCCATATTATAGACTTCTTTCCAATTTAAGAGACCAATCTCAAACGTGTCAAGGCATCGTCGGCATCACAAGGAATGGCAGCAGGTAGGGGTTATGCTACATGATTCACCATGTTTGTCGGTCCAGAATGATTTCTCAGGTACTTATTTTCTTAATCTCTTTGGATTTCTCTTCGACACTTGTTTCATATGGGTTTCATCTCTGGCCTACCCCAACTAGCTTGGGACTAAAGGCTATGTTGTTCTTGTTGTTGTTGTTTGGATTTCTCTTCGTATGCTCACAACAGGCATGGGCAAATGTTGTCATACACATACTAGACATGCGCCTGGGCTCAAATTGCCTGGCAGGTACAACCATGGGCGCTATGACCTCGCCCACCGGCCTAACTGCCATCCCTAGAGTAGATCACATAATTTTCCACTAACTACAACAATAGCAAAAGTCTCTTAGTCTTAAACAAGTTGGGGGTAGACTACCTATAAACACAACAAGATGCACCAATGGAGAGGACAAAAGGAATATATTTAGTAAGAGCAATAATTTTCAATTAACTGAAACAGGTGAGATCCATGTAGTATGAAATACTAATAACTCAGGCAAATTATATACACTGGATATAGAAGGTAACAGTAACAAAAAAGATCTTACCTGATGTGCTATATTGTGTATCACAAGAACAGAACGGGCATATGGCATAAAACCATTGTCACGATAGTATGCCTTTAAATAAACAGGTAGAAGTGCAGTATGCCAATCATTTGCGATAAACACAAGATTTCCATCACCGTAGCAGAAGCCACCACATGGAACATACCATTGAACCTAAAATGATGCTATCTATAAGCATATTGAATAAGATAATGAAAGAGAAATAACAAGGTTAAACAAAGGCCACGTGTGTAGGCAATACTTCGAATGGGAAAAATGCACCCCTAGAAAGGGCACTCAAACAGACCAAATGATAAAGTCATAACGTATCGTGTCTTATACATAAAAAAATTAAAAAAATGGATCTGAAGGAGTGTTAATTGTGTAAATGGAACTATAGGTGTTACAGCCAAGAAAGATTACCTCTACAGCTGCTTTGCACAACAAAACCATTCGTTTCCAGATGTCCTGCAGATGGTTATTCTGCTTAGTGTCAACAATAAACAACCAAAATACAAAAAAAAAAAAAAAAAAAAAGGTACTCCCTCCATTCCACATTATAAGACGTTTTGTCTTTCCTAGATACATTACTTTTACCATGTATCTAGATATAGTGTATATCTTTTTTTTGACTTGAGACATAGTGTATCTAGGTGCATAGCAAAAGCTATGTATCTAGAAAAGCCAAATGTCTTATACTCCCTCCATTCAAATTATAAGACATTTAAAGTTTCTAGATACATAACTTTTACTATGCACTTAGATATACACTATGTCTAAATACATAGAAAAAAACTAATGTATCTAGAAAAGCCAAAAAGTCTTATATTTGGAATGGAGGGAGTAATTTGGATATAGATCTCATATCAGCTTTTAGCAACGCAAATGTTTTATAGCCTGGTGTGTGTTAGGTGTGTTTGGGAACAGGCTCCAGCCTCTCCTTTGCACTACGAGCAGGCACTTGCCTCTCCTTTGTGTTTTTCCTCTCTTCTTAATGAAATGACACACAGCTCCCCAGTGTTGTTCGAGAAAAAAGTATCAGCAAATGAAGTGGTATACTCACAGTTCGGCTCCCACCATAAATTTCACTCTGAACATAGTGGAAGATAGGATTGTCGATGAAAACAAAATCCACACCATCTATGTATGCATGATAATACTTAACCTCCATATCCTGTCCAAACAGAACATTTTCAAGCTATATTCAATATGTTAAGCTAATATAATATGATAGCAGAGGAAAATACCTGCCCTGCAACTCGGTAACTCCTTGGCTCTCCTATCTCTTGTGGCTCCTCATAGTCACCATATTTTGGAGCTACTACCTAACCAAAAAAAAGGGATTATGTATTTAGTATTTAAATGCTTCTCCAAATGTCGCTATTGAAAATTTAGTTTGTGTTGTCTGACCAAAAACTCAGAAACATAGCCTATGTTCCCTCTAATAAGAACGCGGGTTTGCTTTGGAATGTACTGCTATTCCGATACCAGGCACACCAGGCACTAACCAAGATTAACAATATAGATCCTATTTTTTAGGAAAAAAAATACTGTGCCTAATGGTATTGTGGCTTTTCAAGAGCATACTTGACATAACAATTATATGAAGGTATGTTTTTACTGGGACCATAAAGCGAAAAGGTAATAAAATTAGTAGACTCCCACAATTAACTAGATTGTGCAGTGAAGGTGGCAGAGCACAACAGCGCAATCTAGCCCTAAAACTGAAAGCCAGAATATACAGGTGCACTGCTTAGAATTTAGGCAATTTGAGCTGCATAAAAATGCTTCTATTATAGCTGAAATATTTCGGCCCAAACACAGTTTTGCTGAACATATCACGAATAGATCTTAGTCTTTTGTGAAATCCATTTTGTATAATGAGGCCATAGAGCACATGACAGCACAGTTGGTTAATTATGGTTGTCCATTCAATATGGTTTTATAGTGGCCACAATGTCAGGTACCTACAAACTCAATTGTCAATCCTCTTTAGTTGAACTAAAGTGATTTTCCCTTGTGCCGGATGGGGAACCGTAGAAGGCTTAGGATTGGTGATCTCTGTAACATGTAAACCGAACTGATTTTGTGTTGGTGTGTGCAAGGGTTCTTGTCCTTTTTCTTCTTCTTAATATAAAGAAATGCAGGTCTCCTGCATTTTCAGGGGGAAAAAACCTAAGATTTTACAACCATCTACTGGTTGAATAAGTGATTTTATGGACTTTATTTACAACCATCCTGTTTATCTTCCATGTTAACTTGCACCACTTCCATCTAGTATGAGCTTAGTTAAATCACTTTCAGATAAAATAGCTCATAAAAGGCACACCATGACACGATGACCTCTCCTGGCCAAAGCCTTAGGCAAAGCTCCAGCAACATCCCCAAGCCCACCTGCAGGAAATTGGTACAAGGTTATTGCAAACGAAGTGAAGGGGTTAAAATGATCAGTATCTCCGAGCATATATATATATGCATGATAAAAAAAAACTCCCGATATCAATAATAATTTAGCGGATATATTATTAAAATCAGTGGCGAACTCATATGTGCACTAGGGCGTCACTAAACCCACACCCTTTTTGCCCAAACAAAAGGCTATTTACTCGTTCATATTTATTTTTAAATAAGGGATGAAATGATGTCACTAAATGTAGGCTGGCACATCAACAGCAAAGCCTTTAGTTCAAGCATATTAAGTAGCCAAATAAAAATATCAACCTGCCTGTTAGAGAAAAAGAAAATATCAGTCCAGTTATCTCTTTGACCCCACAAATCAGAACATAGGTTTGCAACCCACTGACAAACCCACCTTTCTAAAACTGAAAAGATCACCCAAATTTTTAAGTGGAATATGAAAAGTTCAATCATCTTTCGAACATCGAACACACATTCAATCATGAAAAGGCAAATACCATTTAGTTGCATTTAACTTCTGAATTTTGCATGATAACAGCAGTAAGCATGCATAAACACTAGGGGAAGTATGTGACTGAGTTATAGCCAGAGATGCAGCACAACAAAGAATTAGGCAACAGGGGTTGTAATGGTTTTCCATAAAGTTGTGCTTCCTCCACCACTAAGGACCTGTTTGGCTCATGTCCATAGTGCACCGCAGCTCGTCAAACCGCAAGTGTAGCATGTTGTGTCGGCCAAACACTCGCACTGCAGTTCGCGAATGTTTGGCAGCACGGCAGCAGCTAGTTCATTTTTGACATCGCAGCTCGCCAAATGTCTGGCGGGGGATTCGTCTGCCACACTAGCGGTGCGGCCACAGCTGTGGCGTGTCTTGGTAGCGGCAGGAGCCAAACAGGCCCTAAATAGGATGCATGGGATCCATGCAGGCACAAGTTTGAAATTTTAACCTCTAATTTATATAAAATGCAGGCTGACAACACAAAGTAATGCTATTAGATTTGTACTAGAACATACTTTTCATTACGCATGTTTTTATTTGTTTTACCAGCATATGTTCCATAAATAACAAAGGTGAGGTGTACACTGAAATTTGGAACTTAGAAAACAACTTATCCCAAACGACAGAGGGTAGCAAAACTCTTTCTAAAATCATAAAAATTAAACTTTAACAGGCTTCCACTTAACATATATTTCTCACCCCTCACGGCGGAGTGAGGTGGTGGTGATCGGTGCCGTTTCCCTCTCTTATCTTAATACAAAGGTACGCAGCTCTCCTTTATATTCATACTGCATAAATAGCTTGCTTGAAGTCGTGAAAACTCATACTGCATGTATTGCCAAAATTGGATATGAAATCGATAATAGGTAGTTAGCAGCACAATTGCATGAAGACTTTAGAGCAGCCACTACAGAGTGGACATAACTCCTAGTGAGTTACAGGGTTGGGTTTAAAAATTGGGAAATGAACCTAATAGCACCTGTTCTGTCATATTTAGAGAAATAACATCAATTTTGCACTTGACTACCTAGTAAAATCTCAAACATATGTAAATTTGGAACTTACATTCCTTGGTCAAATGGCGTTTTTTTTTCTCAAACAATGCAGGAGAGCTGCGTGTCATTTTGTTAAGAAAAAATTGTGGTTTTTCACTAATATAATGATGACTTAAAGTTCCATACAAGAAAACAAATGGATCCCTCTGCCCTGTGAGCCTAATCTATGTTAGAGAAGTAGAACATTTGTGGTGTTATGATAAAATGTCTAACGGGATATTCCAGGGATTGCTATTTTCCAAAATTGCCATCCTTTCTGGAGTTCTTTGGTTGTTGAGGTTCTTTGCCGTGCTATATATTTTTTTTTTTTGGATTGATTGCATTCCTATTGACCTAATCATCCCTTTGAGAAAGTGTCAGATTGTGAGCTTGTACTTTTTTTCTAGCTATCACTACAGTCCCAAAACACAGAATCACAACCCAATTGCACCCCACTGTCGACACACACACACACACGGATATTCTTTTCCAAGAATGTTGTAAAAGTGACAGCAACAGCATACAAATTGGCAAAATAAGGTTCATGCTAAGTTTAAACCACAGCCTTACAAGAAAAACAAAGCACATAAGAAATGTAATTATATCATTCAGTTCTTGCCTGTTTTGGACCAAGGAGCACACTCTGCGGCTACCAATATGACATTCATAACATCAACTCCACCAGATGCATTGTCATTTGTTCCCTCGTTAACTGACTGCTCGTGTTCACTTACTTGACTTTGTTGTACCACATAATCTTGGTTCATATCATTATCTGCTTCTAGTTCATACACGCTACGAGCAGCTCTAGGAAAACTGTTATACTGATAATTTTCACTGAAATCAGTGCCACCATCTTTTGAACTTTCTTCATTCTGATTGTAGATGAATTCTCCGTTAGTAGTGTCAAATTCATATTGCTGTGAAGAACTATCATGGTATGTCTGATGGCCATAGCCAATCTCTGTGTCCTCTGCAATTGCATTCAGGTTTGATAAGGAACCATCGCTCTGACCACTGAGTGGCTCTTGCTCATCATGAATGGAACTCTCTAGCATAGTTGCCAAGAGCTTCTTCTTTTCTGCTATCTGAATAAGTTACCCATATATATCATCATTTGAAATATCATATGGTTCAATAAACAATACAACAGATGCAAGCACTACACCTCTATACAAGTAACTAGCTAGTAAAATGGATGCATAGTAACTAGTAAGGTGAAATGCAAATAATTCCAGCAAATCTATCTTGAAACACTAGTTCCAAAGCAGAGCAGGTACTGAGAAAGAGGCAAATGGGAAAATAATAGTAGTGTGATGACATTCTTAAATTGTTCCAACATTCTTAAATTGTCCACATTCCCAATCTTGCATTATGAAAAACCTTGGATTCTGACAGGAATATATTAAAGGGACACATTCCACAGTATATTCTATGCATTAGCAGTAATCATTTGCTTATATGGAAGGTTGTAAAATGATGATATTGCATCAGTGGTAAAAGAGGCTCCATTCCTAATACTGTCCCCTTCTTCCACAAAAATATAACCCATACAGGCCCGATTCCTGGCGTGCCAGCTTCTTCCACAGAATGTAACCCATCCAGACTACCCCACAACCCATGTTTGGTATAAACACACATCATGTGTGAAACATTAAAAAAAAAAAAAAAAAAAAAAACAGGGAAAACAGAAGACAGAATCAATTTTGAGTCCAACATTTTTCTGTAAAACCATATTTTAACAAAGTTTGACTCCTCAAACAATTTGAGCAGGTGCATGTATGTAAACTTCATCTACACATGGAAGACATAGGCTATGTAATGTACAACAGCATTGGACTCGATTGCTCGGATATACAGATAATAATTTTCTAGTTCCATAGATTGTCACACAATATATCAAAGATCCAAACAGTACATACATTCTAAAATGGTATGGATTAATTGACAAAAAAATACTTGATTCCATCATAAAAGCATGTAAAATAGTACCTGCTCCATTAGGATCTTGTGGTTTGCCAGCACTTCCCTGCTTTTCTTTAGGGCAGTACGAAGGGTCTCACTGGTGACATGGTTGAAACCCTCGTAGTCGCCGTCGTCATCGTCATCATCGACACTGACTTGACCAGCAGCATTGTCATCTACCCTTGCAACACTTATACCCTTGTGAAACCTCCTTCTGATCGATCGAGTGAGCACCACGGGCCACCCCGAACCAACTTCCGCACAGAACCTCACCTAGGAGCACATGGAGAGACGGCAACACCAGTCAGCACGCACACAGCAAAAGTGCAAAATACTACACATCAAGACATGCACACCCAAGAGTTCACCCAAACTCCGCCATGGGCCCCCGATTTATGACCTGGACACGAGTAGTCCCAGAGAGCCAACGGATTGGCCCAGGCTTCACTGTTGAAGAACTCATGTTCAGAACACTGACTAGGTCGCGGTGCGGCGGGGCACCGATGGAGAGTCGGAGAGAGAGAGAGTCTCCGCCGATAATTTCAGCTGCCAGATCACTAAAACAGACGCGCATTTCAAGCGGGAGAGAGAGAGAGAGAGGCAGGCTCACCGGGCGGATCGCCGGGTTGTAGCGGCGGCGGGGGGCGCAAGCCTGAGGGCGCAGGGTGAGTCCCCCGCGCGGAGCGGAGCAGCGGCAGGTAGGGGGAGGAGGAGTGACAACGCGGGGGCGCAGTGCCAGTGGCGGCGCGTGCACCGGGGCGATGAGGAAGGTGGAAGCCGCCATTGGAGCGCGCGGCACGGTGCGGCCGGGACTGGCCTCTGTTCCACTTCCACCAGTGGAGCCGGCGCGGAGCGGAGCGGTGCAGGCTACTCCTACTTCGCTGCTGCTGATCCGGAGGGGGAGGTCGGAAGGGGACGCGGAGGAGAAGCTGCTCTTTACTCCTCTCTCTCTCGAGTCGCGAGGGCGAGTAGTGAGCCGGAGGCGCGGCCTCGGTGCGAGCCAGCTCGCGTGCCGTTGCTAGTTTCTGTTGTGTTTTTTTAGCCTTTTCTGGGGCGGTTCCGCCGTGCGTGCAAGCTGTGTGGGCGTGTGCGACGTTGCTGGCCACGAGGGGAGAGGAGGCCGGCCGTGGAGAACGTGTGGCCTCCGTGCATCCTTTTCCGCCCTTTCTCGCCACTCTCCTTTTGAAATCCTGGCCAGGAATTTTCTCTTCTACTCGAACGCAAACAAACTTTCTGAGTTTTCTTTGGAGGATACGTATTTATTTGGATTGTGAACACAAGGATCGATTTATTTCGTTTTCATTTCGCAAGCCATACAAAGCTGATGCTTATAGCACATTGTATGTGTAGCACAAGAAACCTTTCTTTCATGCGTCGCCGACGGTCTCTTCAATAGCTCTTTTATCCCTCTCTACATTGGTACAGATCCTACGATGCAGAGTTCAGATTTAGATGACGTCACAATTTTGTACTCCTTTTTTGCTTTTATGTTAGGGATCCTTTAGTAGAGATTGTTACAGTTTTCAAATGTTGTCCCCAATTAACTGTTGTTGGCCAAGTAAATGTCTATTATATAGTACCATCTCACCATCTCACCTATCTCCAATTAAATGTCTTTCCCTCACCTGGCTACGCAGGAACAATGTTTGTTTTCTTGGTTAGATCTGGCCAAGGACAACTAAACCCCCAAACTTAGCCCCGGTCGACCATGGCCAGCCCAAGCCGAGCAACCAAACTGGTCTGAAGTTTATTAGTAAATGATTGCTCTATAGGGGTGATAGGGTCTTTTTGACACCATCTTTTATACCAGATACAAATGTAGAATGATAAATATTAAGGGACCATGATAAATATTAAGGGACCGATGGAGTATTTGCCCATCGAGCAACTCTAAGAACCTAAACCAAAGGCCCCACACGATTTTTTTGAGTCCTTTTAAAATAAGAGCAATTCTACTAGATTGATAAAACAATTTGCTTCCTCTAAAATTGTCATATAGAAGGAGGTAATAAAACTGCTCTGGCATATCCCCTTTCTCAGTCCTCTATACTTTTTCACAATCCCTTAAAGACTCTCATCGGTACCTCGAAGAAAGAGAAAGTGGTACAGATTTTTCTCAATCCTAATTCTCTCTCATTATGTCACTGACGTGTGGGTCCATAGAAGGGACAAACCAACCGTCATGGAGCTCTAGCCACTGCCATGCCAGGAGGTCGAATAGGCCACACTGGCGCTCGTGGGATGGATGCACCATGCTCATTTGGCCCCTTGTCGCGACGGAGGGAGAGGAAAGAGAGATGAGAAAGAGGAAATGAGAGAAATGCCACTATCTTGTGGGTCCCACAAAAGAAAGGGATGGGGTTCTTAATATGTTGCAAAGGCTCTCTCCTATAATCATAACTTGAGTTTTTTCAATCCCCCGAAATAACTTTCAAGAGAAAGAGAAAAGAAGATGTCCCGCATAAGAAAAAGGGATGAGTTTCTTAATCTGTTGCAAAAGCTCTATCTATAATCATAAATTGAGTTTTCTCAATCCACTCGTACTAACTTTCAAGAGAAGGAGGAAAAAGAGGGTCCGATAGAGTTGCTCTAAAAGACACCCCCAATTAAACAACATATTTTTAGGCTCACCCAAAGTTATCCATTCTAATTTCGAAGTAGTTCAAGTGTGTTGCCTCCTCCAAAACAACCACTGATGACGCCCTCCCTTGACACCACCACCTCGCCCCTCCTCTCTCTGTCTCCCAACCAATAAAGATCCATTAGTGGCCGAGGAACCAAGATCAAGCCTCTTCGTAGAATTAGGTTTTGTTGATCTTTGTTCATCTAGGGTTTGGTTTCTTGTGTCAACAACAAGGTGGGGGCTGACGATGGTGCATTAGAATATGGGTCTCTCTAGCCTCTCTCTCTTGATGGCGTTCGATCTAGCGCTGACAAAGGGCCAATGATATAGCGCTGGCAAAGGGCCAATGATATTTGAGCTTATGATGCTACCGTGCAACAATAATCTATTCCTTAAACGAATGTCTGAATTTGAACTCTAGGACTGCGATCCACATTTGCATGATCTTCTCTTGAAACGCCCAAAGCATGTGCGGGCACACAACACTTCATATATTCATGACAGTCCGAACACAAAAATAAGGATGTTGTAAAAATACACACACAAAGGAAGTAGAGGGAAAAAATCCTAACAAAAAAAAAAGGAATTAATAAACAGGCAAACGGCAAAAGCATTTTTTTTCTGTTTCTCGCTGAATTCACCCCACGCCAACGGCGGCGGGTCTCCTCTACTCTCTCTCCTCATAAACCCTAAACCGCCCCATTCCCCACTCAATTTCGCCATGGAAGCGGACGAGGCCTCGGCGCCGCCTCCCCGCCGTGGACGCAGAACAAGTCGGCCGCGGCCATCGAGGCCCTCGTCGGGCCCGCTCGCCGCCGCGGCCTCCCCGCCTCTCGGCCCGCTCCCGTGCGCTCCCCTCGTCCCGCGACTTCCACTTCTACAACAACTTCCCAGCATTCAAATCCCCGTCGGCGCCGCGGCCGCCAAGGCCGACGCCTCCCTCAGCCTGCTCGGCGCGGCCCCGCTTCTCCCGACGCGGCAGCAGCAGCCGTTCCCCGAGGGCGGCGACCTCGACGAGGCGCACGACTGGCTCGTCGCCCTCAACGACGACCTGCTCGAGCGGTTCGGCGCCTCCACCGACGAGTTCAAGGCGCTGCGTGAGAAGGAGGAGGCCTCCGGGCGGAGGGCGGCGCCGGATGCTGGGGACGGGTTCCAAGTGGTGTGCGGGAAGAAGAAAAAAGAAGGTGGGCGATGTGGGTGAGGAACGCGTTGGAAGAGTTGAGGCGTTTGGGGCTTCTGGCTCTGCTAAGATGGTCACCAAGGACAAGGAGGCCGCGCCGGGGGTGAAGGCCAAGGTGCCCTTCCACATCCGGACCATCCCACGGCCGCAGGATGTGCACTGCATTGTGGTGGACAACTCCAGCAAGCCGTTCGAGCATGCCTTGCTTGAGCGCAGCGAGGATGGCACTCGTTTCGTGCACCCATTGGTTAGTGTTTCACTGCACAATTTTTGTTAATCTCACATCAAGGCAATGCCACTTTCTTAATATCTGATTCTTACCCAGAGTCACAGAAATAATACTTGGGCTTACTGTTTGTATTTTTGTTTGCTGTGTTTGATACATGACTAATTTAAAGACAGATTAAAGATAATAGAGGAGCACTTTTCTGTTTGGTAGCACAACATAGGATCAATGGATCATGTGAAAATGTGTATCATAGTTATAGTTGAGAATAAATGCAACATTATTACAAATTGATTGTTCTATGTTTTTATGGAAACACATTAGGTTACAAAATAGTGCATGTTTGTGTGTGGGTGTGTGTGTGTGTGTGTGGGGGGTGGGGGGATCATTCCTGGCGACTTGATATGATGCGAAATCCATGCATGCAGAAAATCGCTTCACCATGGCATCACAAATTTAGCATCAGCAGTAGAGAAGTATATGCTGGTGTCCATGTTATGCATTTGTATATCAAATGTACAAAACAATTTATTTATTTCGATGCATGTCCTCTGTTTGCAGGAAAAACTCACTGTTGAACAACTAATCAGCAGAAATGTTCCTGATAGTGAGCCAGTAAGGCCACCTGCTTTAGAGGACACTCCTTTTTACATTTGTTGAAGACCGAAAAACCTTGGAGGTGCTAGCCACAAAGCTGAAGAATGCGACTGAGTTTGCTGTAAGTGTGCTTCTTCTTTGTTGATGCCTCAAATAGATCAGTGAATGTGACAACTGCATGTCACACAGTTTACTTAGATATAATTGTCATCATGCTCAAGTTCATAGCATACTGTTTACTGTGAGTATTCAGGAGGCTTGTTTACTTTGATTGTGTCCAGGTATCAACTGAGATTAAGAATTTGAAGGTAGCATTGTGTGCCATCATACTTAAGTTCTGGCTGTTGAATATTAATTTCTGTAGTGGTGCTATCATGTGCATTGAGAATCTCTGTTTTGTAAGTCTACATTGATAACTAACCTAATGTTGGTGGATGAACGGCAGTGGCGAAGCTTCACATAAATGTTAAGAGTGGGTCACTAGTGCTAAAAGAACTAGGTTAGTAGTAATGTTTAACCATGATTAACTATAAAACTAAAAGAAGGAATGTGGAAAAATAGGTGGGTGGGGTCATGGCCCTTTTGCCCTCAATGAAGGCCCAGCAGTGATGAACGCTAACAGACCAGCTTTAGGTAGCTTAGAGTTCGACAGAAGGGTTCAGAAGGCGAGAACTTGCTATTAGGGAAGCAGAGCACACAGGGAGTTAACCAGTACCCCGCCCTCCCCAATTCACACCTCACGATGAGGGTGATAACCTTATGTTCTGGTTGAGTTGGAGCCCTTTGCTACTCTACTGTCTGAATCTCTTACATGGGTGTGGAGGCAGCCTTTTATACCTGGGTTTGCTTCCCACACCAGCGCACACACACGCCTTTGTGGAGCCCCCCAGGAGCCACACACCGTACTTTTTGTTGCAATGCAGCGCTGCTCCTCACTGTCAGCCGAACTTCCCCAAAACCGTAAGCGTTGGCGTCTGGAAAACTGTGATGGTTCGTCAGACACCTTGATGTGACTGAGGCAGTCAATGATGATGGCGTCTGCCTCCGCGTCACACGTGCCTCAGCCTTTCCATCTCATTTAATGTGCACAGTACTGGGCACGGGGTGCAGTCAGGTGTAATGCCAAAACGGCCAGACACTTCACACCCAATTAGGAGGGAGGGAAGGGGGTTCCATATATATAGTAAATTACAACTTGAGTACAAGTAACAGTTGTCCAATATCTTATTTTCTTATCTAGATTCCTTGGCAGTTTGTTAGTTCTACCGCCTTATGACTCAAAATACTTTGGTTTAATTTCTCCATTTATTGATGCATCACATTTTCTAGAAGAGATTTGTATTCTATATGTTAAACATAATGTTTGGAAGTTGCATGCACTCCTATTTTCTATGTTGCGTGTGGTAAACCGTAAAAGTTATTTCTTTGTGTGATTATGCATCTATGCACTGAGCACTGTTTATTGATTAAAATTATTTTTTAACCCTTTCTCTGATCATTTCAGGTCGATTTGGAACATAACCATTATAGGTTGTTTCAGGGTTTGACATGCTTGATGCAGATTTCAACAAGAACAGAGGACTTTATTGTTGACACTCTTAAGCTTCTAAATATCTTGGTGATTATCTAAGAGATTTTTTCAGAGATCCAACCAAGAAAAAAGGTGCAATATACTTGCTTTCTATAACATTTATTTTTGTAATAAGTCTAAAACTGTAGTTCTTATTGTTCTCATGACAAATAGGTAATGCATGGCGCAGGTCGCGATATAATATGGCTTCAACGAGACTTCAGCATATATGTGTGCAACCTTTTGACACAGGCCAGGTAGGTGCACACAGCATGATTATGTCCATAGTGCATACATTTTGCTTCTGATTCTTTTACTTGTCATTTTCTTGGCCATACTTAGTCGCCATCTTAATGTTTTGTTAACTGAAGCTTGATCTTTTCCTCCAACTTAAATAGGCTTCAAAGGTCTTGCAGATGGACCGCAACAGCTTGGAGCATCTTTTGCACCATTTCTGTGGAGTGACCGCAAATAAAGAGTGTGTGATTCTGTTTACCTCCTTAAAGCTTCTAGTTTACAGGTTCCATGTAATGGGAAGTGTGAAGCATGATATACATTTTCCTGCAGATACCAAGCTGCTGATTGGAGATTGAGGCCCCTTCCTGATGAAATGATCAAGTACTGTGCATTGATGTTCCGTTTTTGATATCATGTATTCTTTTTATCATTTCCCATCCTGACTCCAGAGAATAATTTCCACCCAAGTTTATCTCATTGTGATTGCTGTGTGCAGATATGCTAGAGAGGATACACACTATCTGCTATATATATATGACCTGATGAGATTGAGACTAGTGAACGAGTCATCAGGTGAAAATGATCTTCTTTTAGAGGTAAATCTTTTCTTGGTTAGTGCATTTTCCCTTCATCCCTATCTATTGTCCAACTTTACTGGATTTGCTCAGGGCCTGTTTGGTAGAGTTTAACTGCTGGAAAAAATGAATTTGGATTTCTGATTCACCATGGATCAGCTTCCACCATGGATGTACCAAGAAACTGTTTGGCTAATGCAGCAGCTCCAGATCCACACAAGGGCATTTTTGTTGAATGACCAGAAATGCCCTTCGCTATAGTGTTCTCTCTATATCGCTGCCAACCTAGGCCCACACATCAGCTCTTCTTTCCTTCTCTTCCTATCGGGCAAAGCAAATCGCACGCACGCGGATCGGCAGAGCTCGTGGCCATGGACCCGGGCATGGCCTTGCCGTGTGCGACCACGATGGAGCTCATGGGCGCGGCCAGGCTCACGAGGCCGGGGAGGGGCGCATGGGGCCGGACGGAGAAGCTGTGCCCCTGGCTAGCGATGGGGAGCACAGAGCTTGCAGGCGTGGCCTCGATCACTGGAGCTCGCGGCAGGGGCTGGAGCGGCCTTGGTTGGGCGCAAGCGCCACCGGGCTGGTAGCGGGGTGGGAGGGCCGCGCGGGCAGTAGAGGCGCAGTGTTCTTTTTTCGCCATCGATTGAGCGGAGAAGACGAACAGAAAGAACAGAAATGAGAGTAAGTCGTGTAACCAGTGGCAGTGGTGGGTAATTTTGCCCAACGCCACCAAACTTGAGTTGGTGGAGCACACCCTGAGGAGCTCCACCAAAATGGTGAATCTGGATTTGGTGGATCTTGTCTGTTTGGCAAATTTTTGGTGGAGTGGAGCTGAAAATAGTGAATCTGGAGCTGCTGAATCTCTGCCAAACTGGCCCTCAATATTCTCTTCCTCTGGTATTCTCCTCTAGATTAATGTAGCGCACTGGAGCAGCTAGCTCTGCAATCAATTATCTATATTAGAAGGGTGGACATTTCTTTTCTTTTTTTCTATTTCATATGTAAACTTCTAAATTTCAGTGTTTATTAATCTGTGAGACAAGCATGGTAGGCCTTATTGTGTAAAATGGAGCATGTCTTAAATTAAGATACATGTCTTACCTGAGTTGATGTCTTAAATTAGATACTCCCTCCGTTCCAGAAAAACATGCAATTCTACCTTGTTTAAGTCCACCAAGTTTGACCAATTATAGATAAAAAATTATAAATAATTACAATACCAAATAAATATCATTAGATTATTTTACAAAATATATTTTCATAATAAATTAATTTAGAGCTATAAATATAAATAGTATTCGCTAGAAACTTGGTCAAACGTGAGCTACTTTATCCGGCACGTAACCCATAGTTGCATGTTTTCTCGAACGGAGGAAGTACATGGCTTACCTGAGTTGTTGCATTCTTCACTGTGTGTTTTTATATCTTATTAACTGATTTTGAACTCTGATCACATGCATTTTTTTTTTTCTCATTCCACCCTTATTGCTTACAGATTCACTTTTCCTGTGTGACCATACATCATACAGGGTTACAGGCAGAAGCAACTAAACTGATGTTTCTTTAATTACTGCAGGTTTACAAGCGCAGCAAAACGACATTTGCTTGCAACTATATGAGAAGGAGCAGCTGACTGATACATCATATCTACATTTACATGGGTCTGTATTGTGCTTGCTTTGATGCAGCTTTATTCAGTAGATTACAAAATCTGTTGAAGATTTGTGATATTTATTTATTCAATTGCAGGTTGAAAGAAAACGAGCTGAATGCAAGACAGCTGTCAGTTCTTTCCGTAAGTACATTATTCCTCCTTTTCAGGGCATCATACTGGTGTTAACCAGACCACAACATTGCAAGTAATTCTAAAAAGAAAACATTGTATTGTCCATCATCTAATTTCTTTTCGTTTTTTCCTCCCAGAGTCTATATCGATGGAGAGATGGCATTGCCCGTGCTGAGGATGAGAGCACTGGCTATATATTACCCAATAGGACTCTACTTGAGATAGGTTTATTACTAATATCAACTTATTTAGTTGTATTTGCTTTGCTTTCCTTTGGCTAATAACTTTGCCATTGATTTTTTTGATTTATAGCAAAGGAGATGCCTGTCACAAGTGGGAAGTTAAAAAGAATTGTTAAGTCAAGAAATCCGTTTCTTGAGCGCAATCTCAATGTTGTTATTAACAATATAAGGGATGCCATAGGAGCTTCTGGTGCTTTTGAAAGTATAGCGGAGCAGCTGAAGAAGGGAAAGCTGAAAGAGGTTTGTTATCTTATTTTAACTTGACATGTCTTCCACTTTACTATGGGATTTCTATTCAGTTTTCTGGATTTCATTGGAACTGCAAATATGGTTTTCTGCAGTTAACAGTGGCAGATGTGAAGAACAGCAGTGAGGACACCAAAATGATTCCTGCTGTTGATGTTGATAACATTGAAGATCCGAATGATGAATCTGCTGTAGTTTCTGCAGTGATTACAGATGTTGGTGCTGCTCCCTGTATGGGGGCTATTACAAGCGAAGCTTCTTTGGGTAATATGCATTTAGAGGATGTTGCGCCTGCAACAAAGGACTCAGGTACTTCATTAGGGTTTACTGGACTGGCAGATAAGGAAAAACTGAGCAATGACCAGCAGCAAGTAAGAAAAAATCATTTTACATATGTTCCTCTTTATTTCTGGCCTTGTATTTAAACAGTTGAATTATCCAGGCAGCAAAGGCTACTGTTCAAGTATCAAAGAGGCCTACAGCTTTTGGAGCTCTGTTTGGAAAACCAGCTGCTGGAAGAAGGCCAGATCTTTTCCTAGGTTTTTCAAATGTTCAGGTATTATCTGTTGAACATTTTCTGTCAGAACTGTTGATCTCAGTGGTGGTGGTATTGAAGCCTTGTATCTAGGAAGATGCCCTTTCTAAGAATCGAATTACTGCTTTGCTGAAACATCAAGTGCATTGCTAGAGTTTTGACATGCTTGGTATTTGCACCTCATGCATCAGCGCAACATATTAGAACCTGGGATCGTTAAGTTTGTCAGATATACTGGCTTTATTAACTTTGTTTTGCTGTTGTATTAAAGTTGAGTTCTCATATCACTAGTAGCTTTCGATACAGAATGCTTGATAGCCACAGTTGTCCTGACTTACGTTGTTTGTGATAACTTCAGGGTAAGACTAAGGTGGACAAGATAACGCCTTCCGTGGTGCTTCCTTTTCATCATTTCTCTGGTGGTGCAAAACCATCATCAACTGTCCTCCCAGCGAAAAGAATCGTTGCATTCTGAACCAGAAAGCATCAAACACAGTGATCCAGCTTGTCAGTTGGAAGAAGTGATACAGTTGGACATGGAAACAGACGAGCCACAACCCCCAGAAAATGGCAACGAGGATGGACATTGTGAGACTGAAGACACTGAGATGTCAAAGTCCCCTTCAGATGACCCCTCTGGTACCGAGCAACGATTCCTAACACTCAATGAAGAAAGAAACGTCCAGCAGAATCAGAAGACACCTCGAGAATTCGAATTGAGTGTTCCGGTGGTTCCTTTTGATTATGCTGAAGCCAGAAAGAATCTCATGTCTAGTGAGAAGACTAAAGCTGAGAGGAGAAAAGACGATGCGGTTGCAAGGGCCATAAATACAGACTCTGGAGATAAGCGGATAGCTTCAAAAAAGCCAGGTGGGGGGAGGACGAGGGAAATTTCCAGCATCCACGAAGACGACAGGCTTTCCGCCTTCAGGCAATAGAAGTGCTACATATCACTAGTAAGTTGAGATGTATAACAGGCGAATTTGATTATTCCAAAGTTACAGGTAAAACAGCGTTGTATGTTCTATTTGTAATTTCACTGGGATATCTCGGAGACAAAACTTGTTACATGAGAGAAACCGCCGAGACTGCTTCTGCATCTGCACTGCGGTGCCTGAATTCCTGATGTAACATGAACGTGCTAGGTGACTATTTCATCCTTAGTACTCTGACTTGTGTTATCGCTGTGTGCAGACTATGAGTTTAACAGTATATATAAAATAGAATTATTTTTTTAAAAAGTACTGTATACTCCTACAAGTTAGCCTCATGTTCCCACTCGTGCTTGGTTGTTGCAGCATACAGCATTTTCCATGTTCGAACGGTCTATAGGTAACTTTAAATTTGTTATTCGAATTTTCCATGTTCAAACGGTCGAACTTCAAATTGTTATTCTTCTTTGAAAGCAAGTATGGAAAATCTGAGGACATTCTTTAGGGCTTTTCAACGCACCACTGCACCAGGGTGATGGTCTAGCTAAAATGGTTATTTGTAGTTCAAAGAAAACTAGCCGAAGCGAGAGCCGAGCCGAGTCAGCTGAGGGAGGAATAACTGAGGCGAGTTGAAGTCAATGCCGCCCTAGCTGTCCAGCTTTCACATAGAGAGTAGAGCAGGTCAACCATCTTTCTCTTGACGCTAGCAGCGATCTCGATCTGTGGACTGACTGCAACAACCTTACAATCTCTCAAGTTCTTCATCCCCTTTCTCCCAACGGAGAACATTCAGCCCTTGGATGATCAGGCATGGCCATGGGAGGCCCCTCCTGGCCCAGCTTGCAGTGCCTGGTGCGGCGGAAGCCGGCGACGGCGAGCTCCGCTGGCTGGGCCCAAGACTCCAACAGGGAGGTGGCCAGCGCCTCGCCAGGACGCTATCTGTTCCCCACCTCGCCGCCATCGGTACGCACAGCTTCTTGCCTTTCAGTTTCAGTGGGCATGGAGAGGGTTCAGATTTAGACAATGCAAGATGTGCCTGCCTCACTTGAATATACATGATCCTCAGGTGTGGGTTCGACGATTGGCGCCGGCATCTATGTCCTGGTTGGAACCGTAGCTCGTGAGCACACCGGGCCAGCCCTGACGCTCTCCTTCCTGATAGCCGGCGTCGCCGCGGCGCTGTCAGCATTGTGCTACGCCGAGCTCTCCTGCCGTTTCCCTTCGGCAGGGAGTGCCTATCACTATTCCTACATCTGCATTGGAGAGAGGTACATGTGCAAATGCACATTGACATCTGCCTTATGGAGTATTTGCTCTTCTTCATGACAAACTCCCGTAAATTATGTATGCCCAGTGTTGCTTGGCTCATTGGGTGGGCCTTGATCCTTGAGTACACCATTGGGGGATCATCAGTGGCACGTGGCATGTCACCAAACTTGGTAATCCTTGCTATCAATTAAGCTATTTCTTTCTCTTTGGAGAAGTGATCTTTTCATAACAAGGTCATCAATATCCTTTTTCAGGCTTTATTTTTTGGTGGCCAAGATAAGTTGCCATTCTTTCTAGCACAAGTGCATGTCAAAGGCCTTGACACCCCACTTGATCCATGTGCTGCTATTCTCGTCCTCATAGTTACTGCATTACTCTGTCTTGGAATTAAAGAGGTACTAGCACTGACCCTACAACTTTTCTTGGAACCATCTTTTCAGTCTTGCAGTATCATTAGCCTTTGTAGTCTAGTCAATCACATTTATCCATCAGATAAATACAGATAGTAATATGGAAATGTGTTGACGCCACACTCTTTTCTGTCGTCATATATAGAGTAAAAAGTTTCTTGTTCTATGAAATTATGACTCCACTTGTTCTCGAGTTCAACAGTTGGTTACTTTCAACTTAAAATTATTCCTCATCAGAGCTCATCTGTGGAAGGCATCATCACCACTGCAAATATCATAGTGATGCTTTTTGTCATCTGTGCTGGTGGATGGCTAGGATTCAGGAATGGCTGGGTTGGTTATAAAGTGCCAGAAGGGTATAGTAAAATTTCCTGATTCATATAAACGAATCAATCCATTAAACCCCATTTGGATTTTGAAACTTATTTGGCGGGTACACAGTTATTTCCCTAATGGTGTCAGTGGAGTTCTCTCTGGATCAGCAACCCTCTTCTTCGCATTCATTGGCTTCGACACAGTTGCTAGTACGGCTGAGGAGGTCAGCTTACATTCATGTACAAAATGTCATTTGTGTTCCTGTAAATGCTGATCCAGCTTGTGTGCAGCAGTTACATCATCACCTTTAATTGGATTTGTCAAAGTGATTTCCAGGTGAAGAATCCTCGACGCGATCTTCCATTGGGAATGGGCCTGACCTTGTCCCTCTGTTGCTTCCTCTACATGATGGTTTCTGCTGTTGTGGTCGGTTTGGTGCCGTACCACACGATGGACCCCGACACCCCTATTTCTTCTGCGTTTGCGCGATATGGGATGCAGTGGGCTGAGTAAGTTCCAGGTTACCTTCCAGCTGAGATGCTGAATGATCCAGCCGTGATGGAGGTTATTGCACATCTTGTGTATTATGTCAGTTATTGAGCAATATTTACTCCACTGAATTGTAGGTATGTTGTTTCCAGTGGAGCTGTTCTTGCTCTTGTGGCATCCTTGATAGGCGGTATACTTCCCCAGGTATACTTATGAACCAAAGCATCGTCGAGTATCCTGTTTCATTTGAGTTATTTCCTGCTTCTATTAGGACCGAGTAAAAGAAATGCAAAAACTACTTTTATGAAATGTGCCGGAGTTAAATGTGAGATCATCAATGATCTTCTAGAAAATTAAACAAAAGAGGTGAGACTCAAAGGCCAGAGCTGACACCAGGCCTGGAGGTCAACACATAATGCTACAATAGAAAGGACATTTGAGCTACAGCAGTCCTTTTCACGGAGAATTGTGGTGACTGCAGTGGAGCTTGCTGAGTTTCTGATGGTGGTGTCCATGGAGGATACGGTGGCAGAACTTGTGTTCAGAAATGACATGTGGTACATGACAAAAAGAAATCAACAGTCACCACCGCAAGCAATCTTGTGCAACATGATCTCACCAGACACATTGAAATTGATCTGTCCACCATAAGGTGGGATAGTGTGACATCAAGACTAGAAAATATAGTGTAGTAACAATTGCCGAAAAAAAATGGTGGTGAATCAATATGTAACAAGGCATGCATGATTAATATATTTGCCTATCTTGAGGGTATGTCTTGTTGTAATATGTGAAAGTATTAGGTACTTCCTGGCGAATTCAGAGAGAAGGTTTCCCACCAGTTCTCCCAAACAAACTAACACAAACAAAGTAATCATTAGGTTTATTTAGAATATAAATGTAGCATGGTCAATCGTATATTCCATTTGAGGAAGAATCGTTTATCCAAATTCAACCTTTAATGGCTTACTCATAATTGTTTGCATGCTGCTTTTGGTCAGCCAAGAATTATAATGGCTATGGCTAGAGATGGATTGCTTCCGCCACTGTTCTCAGATGTTAATCAAAAAACTCAAGTGCCAATCTTGAGCACAGTCTTAATTGGCATATGTGCTGCTATCCTGGCCTTTTTCATGGATGTCTCCCAATTGGCAGGGATGGTAATATGCTAATTATCATAGAAAAACAGCAGCAATGCTGGATACAGAGGCTCTCCAGATGATAACAGTTTCTTGATCTGTTTGTTCAGGTAAGCGTGGGAACCTTATTGGCATTTACTACAGTTGCCATTTCTGTTTTAGTAGTAAGATATGCTCCTCCATATGAGATGCCAATGGAAGTGGCTCTTGCAGGATCATCTGAGTCACTAGCTTCATTCTCTGGGCACTCAGAGGATGATGAGCAAAATTCAGAAGATCGTTTTGGCAATGGTAATGAGAATAATTTTTTTTTGTGAACTGTTAAGTTCTTTTTTTTTTATAGCAGGAACTATAGCAGGAACTGTTAAGATCCTTAAGTTCAATTATAGCAGGAACTATGTTTGCCTTTTTTTTAGCATTCACACTGTAATAATATGCTGGCTGGATTTTATATGTCAGCAAGTTATCTGCACCAGCAAGGCAGCAACATTAGAAACACGTTAGCAACGTTAGAAATGCAGCATCGCTTCCTTGATATATTCATTTTATTATTATTTGTAATTTGCATACGAATTGCTTGCAAGTATCTGCACCAGCAGTCCATTATTTCAGATATCATATTACAGCATTTCTAGCTTAACCTTCATGATTACTGAGATGCTCGAATTCGTATTCTGACATTTTTTTCACTTTGTATCTGCAATTAGTTCAAGAAGCACAAGCACTTACTGTCATTGAGGTAGCCAGCAAAGTAAGGCGACAGAAAGCCATTGGAAGCATAGTATTGATATGCGTTGGAGCCCTCATCTTGATTTCTGCGGTTTCTGTCTCCTTTTTTGCCATTGTAAGTGATAGGTCTCCACTCTTTCAAATATCTATAATGCACATACACAGCAATTGAACACACTGTTCATTGAAGAGAGTGACCAGAATTGCATATTATTATTTTATTTTATTTTGCCAGGAAAAGACAACATCATCTGATCCTGCTTTGCTTTCTATAGTTCTGTGCAAACTATTGCATGCACTGTAGGCGCGCTGGTAGTGTTGAGTTCTTCTATTGTGCTTTTGTGCATCGGACAAGACAAGAAATTTTTGGGAGAAACTGGAGGTACAACCCAAGGAACATGGTCATTTAGCTTTTCTGTAAAGTTGATAAACTCTGAATGAGAAATATGGATTTGCAATTCAATGCAATCTCAAATTAGCTCTATCCCTCTTAGGTTTCATGTGCCCATTGGTCCCGTTGCTTCCAATTTGTTGCATCATCGTCAATTTATACCTGCTTATGAACCTCGGGTAAGAAATATAGGTTACATCCATCTTTTCTTTTGTCCCCCTTTATGCAAAAAAATATAGCCTACATTCATTTTTTAAATCATTTTTGCTTTTGCACAGCCTGCTATTGTCTGCATGGTGTGCAAATTTCATACAACTGTTTGTTTGATCAGGCAACACAAATATTCTTTTAAGATAATAATATTTCAGAATCTCTAGATAGTGATCTATGCTTTGTGGGATATCCTGAAGATCATCGTGACCTTAAGTTTCAACTCAAATGATTGCAGGAGTCACACATGGATTCGTGTTTCCATATGGCTGGTGGCTGGGGCCTTCATATACTTCTTCTATGGCCTGAAGCATAGTTCACTGGCAGGCATGGCCTACCATCGCATATCACCCTTGTAATTCAACGTTGGGTATAGAGTTATTTTACATTTTGATAGCAGAAAAAAATGCATGAGAGCACATGGCGGCTACAGAAGCTGTTTCTCAAAGATGTCAGGGGGTTTATGATCCCTGCAGTTTTGAAGGAGGACCAGGAGGATGAACATAGATGGTTGTTCATGGCCTGAAAAATATAGCAGAGAAAATAGAATGAAACAAATGCCAGAGTTATTATGAGGTTCCAAAAAAAAAAAAAGGAGAAGTTCCTTTGGGTTTTTATGGTATATTTTATTATGTAGCTGAAACTTTTCGTATTTTGGATATCAAACAAATACATTTCATTTTGGTTTTATTAACAGAATTATCATTCTTCCATTTGTAGTTAATGTGTATGTCCCAAAAGACACAGTTAGGAATTTACACCAGGGATATGGATTTGTGGAATTCAGAAGTATTATGAGAATTGATATTAGTATGAGACATATGACCATTTTACTAGATTGATATTCATGACGCACACTCCATCTAATTGATTCCCAAAACCAAATGCTCCATACTAGAGATATTCACTTTTTAAAAAAAAAATTATTTATTTATTTATTTATTTTTGGCAATTTTCATTTGTACGATCGTACCATCAAATCTGAATGTGAGACCACTCGTCTCCTCTGGTTTAAAGAAACCTGAAATGAAATGAAGCAGGTGTAAATAAAATAAAACATTAATAATAAAAACCAAAAGATAAATAAACATGAAATGAAGCAACAACACCCGTTTTGTTACGAGGAGACTTGGACCATGTGCTATTAGTGGGCCTACCTAATATATATATATATTTTTTTGAGCAAAGTGGGCCTAACTAATAACTAGAGAAAGCGGCAACGCCCACTGGGCCGCAGCCCATTAACATAGCACTCGACCGAGGACCGACGCAAGCAGCTCGGCCTGGGCGTTCGGTAGAAACCGACCGATCGGTTCGGTTCGGTTCGGTAGCAAAAAATTTTGGTTTCTTAGAATAGACAACCGATCGGTTTACAGAAATTCCCAAAACCGAGCATTTCGGTTTCGGTTTTTCTTTTCGGTTTTTCGGTTTTACCAAACAAGAATCAACAAGAATAGATGTCGCTTCGCTGATGCGCCCGGCGGCCTGGCGCCGCTCGCCAGACGCGCTCGCCGCCCGCGCCCGCACCGCCGCCCGCTCGCGTCTTGAAACCGCTCGGCGCTTCGCCGCCGCTGCTCGCCCGCTCGGCGCTCGCCCATTTGCCCGCCGCTCGCCCGCTCGGCCAGCTCGCTCGCTTAGCGCCGCCACGCCGCTTGACTCTCACCGCCGCCCCGCCGCTTCGCCACCCGCCGCTTGCCGCCGCCCCACTGCTTGCCCGACGCCGCTACGCTAGCTGCCAGGGTTGGGTTTACGAGAGTTGGGAAGGGGAATCGGGTAGGTATTTCGCGTGCGCGTGAAAGTCTGAGGACTGAGGAGGGTGACGTGAGGGTGGTCACTCCACTCGGTGGGCTGTGAGGTGGCCTAGTTGGGCTGGGCTGGAAATCACGTAGTCATGGTTAGCACTTAGTCGGCGAGGCCAATTCGGTGAATCGGGATTTCGGTTCGGTTTTGTCCGAAACCGAAACCAAAGCCCGAAAACCGAACAGCGTAAAAACGAAACCGACACCGAACCAGTGCCGAAAAACCGAGATTTCGGTTCGGTTTCGGTTTGGTTGGTTCGGTTTTCGGTTTCGAAAAAAAGTGCCCAGGGCGACGAGGCGGCGGTCTCACGTTCGCAGCTTCGCGGTGCGTTCAGCTTCATCCCACCTCGCCTAGCCAAGCAGCATGGAGGCGCGGACTCGCTATATAACGAGACCGGGGTAGCTGGCCAAAGCATACCTTTCTCGGCCTTTTGGCTAAGATCAAGTGTAGTATCATTCTTGCTCGGTTTAATATCGATATGTGGGCTATGTGCCCATTTTGATATTAAATTTATTTTTTGTGAGGAGGGTCCACCACGGTGGCTTGCTACTGGGGCCCTCATGTGTCGCCCCTGTCGTTGCACTGCTGGCAGGGCCTGGCGCACCCCAACCAATACCAATTGAAACTTTAAATAAATTAATTTTAATTAATCAAACCGAGCTGTGGCGAGAGCAGTTGAAATTGAAATAGTTTATGAATTTAAATTACATTTACTTTGAAATAGTTAAATAAATTTAAATTACATGTACTTAGTTTAACGAGTAATTAAGGAAATAAAATGTACTTAATTTAATTAAAGTAATTATCAATACTAATCTAATTTGAAAAAATATTAGTTGTGGTTAACGACTAAGGTGGGCCTTGTTTAACAAAGGTGCCCATAACCACGGGACAGGGAGGGCCCAATGGGCCGGGTCGAAAGAAGTTGGGCTGGTCTGCACCCAAGTGCCCTTCCTCCTCTTCTCTTCTTATCCCTCTTTGCTTATCCAAGGAACCCATTCCGTCCATCCGTCCATCCGCCATGGCGACCGCCACGCTGCTGAGCTCCTCCTTCGCCATGCCCACCGCCGCCGCTGCCCGTAGGGCCGCCTCCTCCACCACCTCCTTGGGCTTCGCCACGTCGCAGCTCGCCGGCCTCTCCCTCTCCGCCGGCGCCGCAACTCCAACCCCCGTCGCCCTCCTCCCCCCAAGAGGCAGGAGCTCCAGCCCATTGTCGCCCGTAAGTTGCCTTTTGTTCTTGTTTCCTTGTTCGTTTGCTTCCCTTGCTACGACCGCGCCTTGAGCAGCGTTCGTGGTTGCTCCGGTCTTATCTGAATCTTCAGCCACTTCTTCTAGTAACTGATTCAGTTAATCTTCAGAGCATTTTTTTTCTTCTTAAAGAAAGATAAATTGGCATCCGATTGATTGGCGAGATGATGGAGTGTGTTGTGTGTGTGTGTGTGTGTGTTCAGGGCGGGTGTGCCCGTTCTTGGACAAGAAGACGAACCGGGCCAACAAGGTGTCCTTCTCCAACCACAAGACGAAGAAGCAGCAGTTCGTGAACCTGCAGTACAAGAAGCTGTGGTGGGAGGCCGGCAAGCGCTTCGTCAAGCTGCGCCTCTCCACCAAGGCCCTCAAGACCATCGAGAAGCACGGCCTCGACGCTGTCGCGCGCAAGGCCGGCATCGACCTCAACAAGAAATGAGGCTAGTGGTGTGGCAGTGGCACTAGCTTTGCATTTGCATTATTCACGGGTTCCTCTGTACACTGTCTGCCTCCAGCTGTTGTTTCGCAATCAAATCACAGCATTATACTTATTTCGTTTATTTACTTTCCTCCCCAGTTTGATTCGTGTACCATACCAATCAGTGTAGGCAGATCGAGGCTGCACATATATGTTTCCTCCTAAATCTGAGTCGATCGTGTCTCCATTTCACAGTCGTGGTCAATGGCAGAAAGATAAAGTAACCTGGTAGTACATACTTTCTCATGAATTTCCTGCCGATGAAGTTGAAATGGAATTGAAATTTGAATGAGTTGTTGCACATCCTGTTTCCTGCCGAGAGGAGTTGTGTTCACATGCTTGCAGTCTGCATCTTACCTTCCATTCCCTTTCATCCCCCAAGGCCCCAATGCATGATATACCTGCTGGCTACCTCTGCAAGCAGCCAAGGAGAGGAATGTAGCCAGGATTAGAGAGGATTCATGTTATATCTGGTGATACTAATATGGTGTCATAAATATTAATGCTCTTTTCTATAAAATTGTTCAAACTTAAAATAGTTTGGCTTAGAACAACTCTAAAAGTTGATTTAATTTGAGCTGGAGGGACAATTTCATCAGCCCCAAACCTAAGTATTCAATTGTAGAGGATGCAGCAGGTTAACAGTAGCTTGACTTGGGTCTTGTATACATAAAGGCCCTTTTCACTGTAACCCTCGAGAAAGAGTGTCTCAGGTTGAACAGTTCGTTGAATAGTTCCTTGGCATTCTGTGGCCTCCTAACACCATACTCTCTAACATAGTACCTTGTGCCTCGATATAGTGGAAGGAACCCAGGTCTAATAGCATACCCAGCATCCACAAGTTAGAATTTCCCTAGACACAAGTAGACAAGGCAAGAAAATTAGATAACAGATGACCTAAGGGCAGCAAGACAGGCAAGGACATTGAGTTGGTGGATTCAGTTGGTTATACCTGGAGTCACCCTAAGACCATCATCTCTTTCCAGAGCATCAGCCAAAATCCTAGCATCATGGGCCGAGCCTTCCTAACCAGCAAGGACATAGGTGAACCTTAGATCAAAGTCCACACCAGCAAGCACATTTTGGGTTGTGGTGTGTTTCCTGCCTCTGAAAGCAGACCTGTGCTTCGCAGGGACTCTAGCAAGCACATGAGTACCATCTATGGCACCAACACAGTCCTAGAAAAGGCAAAAAAAAAGATGAATTGGGAACCTAATCAATTAGAATGAAGATGAAGGTGCGCAAATAAAATCCCACCGTGAAGAATGGGTTCCACCTTTGGCTGTTTGTAATTTTGGAGGGGGGCACATTGTTGTCTGGTGGTTGAATCATCTCGGCCCTCAATTCACCCACTGCATACATGACTTCCTTGAAGTACCTGTTGATGGTCTCTAGAGAACGCCTAAAGACGGGCTTCAGTACCTGAATCGTTGATTGTGACTGACTACCATCAGAAACATGGCTACTTGCTCCTCAATCTTGCTGTTGATGCTATCCCTGAGCAAATCCCTACTGCAGAACAGATCACACATCTGGAAGAATGGAGCTCTGTGCATCCTAAGAAGCTCAACGCTGCGACGATCATCACTGTGGTGGATGTACCTCAGATTGCACTCCCTTTCCCGGTCCATGACAAACATTGGGGCATAGGTAATTCCCTCCTAGTTGAAGAACGACGACCAAATCTTGCAAACATCCAAGCGCCGATGGCAACACCAATGCAAATGACCCTTCAAACAAGCTGACGGCGCCTAAAAGGTTCCATGACACTAAACAAGATAGGGTGGATGAATTAGAACATACGTAGCAAGCAAAAGAGAGCCATTTGGATCAGCTGCGACACCAAATTGGTGTGCCACCCAGATCCATGAGCTAACCCTAGGCCAGAGATGGGTAAAGTTGGGATGGCAACACTTGAATGCATCAAACTGTGCTAGTAAGACTCAAAACCCTAAGCCAAACCATAGATCGACTGCGACACCCATTGAGTGTGCCTCCTAGACCAACCAAAATCATAGATCAAGATCCCTAGGCTCAGCAAGTAAATCGAAAGAAATTGGAGAGTACCAGTTCAAATTCAGGCAAATAAGTAGCAGAGGATGGGGGTGCACAAAGGAAAGGGGATGGAGGAGTCACCGGGACGCCTTACCTTCAGCCGGCGGGGCGATTGCCGCCGACGAGCGGACGCAGGGGGACAAAGGGAGGTGAGGGTTGGGGAGCGAGACGAGAGGGAGCGAGTGAGAGGAGGCGGGCGAGTGAACAGTAGCCAGGGAAACCCTAGCCAGGCGGCGAGGCTCCCCTTTATATCCCGGCTAAGCGAAGCCAATTGGGCCCTGAGCGTGGGGATGGAGCTAGCCCAAGCCGGGCTTAGCGAGCGGCCACACCATCCGTTTCCGGGGAAGCTAGGCTTAGGGGTACGGTTGCATTGTGCAAGCCTAGCTATCTGGCCAGATTTGCAACCAAACACTTATTTCCTGGCTCAGCTAAGCCTGGTCAAGCATTTTTGGTGCAACACGGTGCAATGGCAAAGGCCATTGGTTGGGGGCTCCCACCCGGGGTTCAAATCCTAGGTGCGACACTTTATCCCGGATTTATTTCAGAATTTTCCGGCGCTGTGCATTAAGTGGTAGGCGGCGTCCTCGTCGATAGCGGCGCCCGGTGGTGACTTGAAACTTCAAGATTTGCCGGCTCGGTCCTTCAAAGGTGCTCATAGGGGGTAGGGTTTGCGTGCGTGTGTTCATAGGGGTGAGTGTGCGTGCGTGTTAAGCGTCTACGTTGTACTGTGTAATCTCAAAAAAAAAAAAAAAAACACCTACATGACATGTAGTATTTTCTTGATAATCGATTTTCTAACTAATATTTCTTGTCCCTCATAGTATATAACAAACAAGGCCAAGCATATAATACTCTCCATGAAGCCCCCTTCCATCATTATTCTGTGGGTGTATATGAGATAATAACTTTCTGCCTCCCTATTAAATGGTAACCATGTCCAATGGTTGGCAACAAGTTATTACTTAGCAGTCATTAATCAATAATCATTCACATTAAATATTGTTTGATTTTATTACTCATTACATAAAATCAAATCAAGATATTCAAAAATCCTAAACAAAAATTAAATAGTATCTACTTGTAACTAAAGGAAGTTTCACTAAATGTCATTTCACCATTGCAAAGTCTAATTCGAAAAAATTAAAAAATGCTAAACAAAAAAATTAAATAGGGTCTACTTAAAGAATGTTGAGGAGCATCTTGGTTGTCCAATCCTTAATCAGCATTTATCTGTCAGGGAGTTATAGGACAACTTTATTCGTCGCTTTGACCAGATGAGTGGTTGAGTAATGTAGAGCTATCCTCTAAGACAACTATTTGGCTGGCTGATCTAAACATATTCTTGCAATAATGATAATATTTTGTTTTTTTGCTAGCCTAGGACACACTCACTCCTAGTCTTTATCTTGCGGTGGCACCTCAGGTATTCGATTTTGCTCAAAAGCACAAGACTCAATGGTTGAATTCAACTAAAGTGTGGCCCAATTTACATCTTATATTCGACACACGGCTCCCGAACAAGATAATTTTGGGAGTGATTTTATCTTTGGCTGCTTTTGATGACAACCCTCGCTCATTTTTGTTTTGAATATCACATGTTTTTCATCAAAGACATAAGCAAGGTGGAAGTGAAGAGAACGAGAGTGAGAGACTAAGCGTCCCCTCCAGCTTGCAACTTTGCACGTTTTATAAGCATGTGGGAGGGATTTTTATTATCCCATTAATGGGCTGGGCTTCCATTTACAAAAGAGTCGCTAGAGGAACAAATGGTTGCTAACATTATTACCATATAATTAGACCACAAACACACCATTGAATGGGTCCCTAGCATATGATACATCACTCAAACAATAACCCCTTAGCTATTTGGTTTTGCTCGAAAGCTATTCAACTAAAGTGAGGCCCAATTTGCATCTTATACCTGACACATGACTCTCGGCCAAGATAGTCTAGGGGTGATTTTATCTTTTACTAGAATTCAATGGCAACCCTCGCCCGAACCTTCGTGACCATATCTTTGTCAACTTGGTTCTTCATATGGCCTTGAGCCCTCAATATGTTTAGGGGTGATTTTATCTTTTACTAGAATTCAATGGCAACCCTCGCCCGAACCTTCGTGACCATATCTTTGTCAACTTGGTTCTTCATATGGCCTTGAGCCCTCAATATGTTCTTTTCATATTAGACCGAAGACATGACGTAGTCAAAGTAGGCGGAAGTAGTCGATGTGGGGGAAGGTAGTTGTAGTTGATCATGACATATCTTCAAGCTTTCAGTCACGGGTGCCAGCCAAGGTTTATGTCTTCAGACGAATTGCTTGTCCAATGCACTCGACAACATCTTCTCTTGATCAGTGTTTGTGAGAAATCCTTTCAGTTGTTTGAAGTAAAAGGCGTAGGCATGGTTGATGTCACTGGTGTTGTAGATGGAGACCCCCACCCCTCCTCAAATTAACAGCCAAGGCGAAATCAAAGATACGAATGGTGACCGCAGCTCCAAAATGTTTGTGAAAGAAAATTCAAAGATATCGATGGCGATCCCTCCGCTCCAGAATGTCAATGACTCCGAGATATTAGCGAAGACATGGTTGATGACATTTTTAAGTGCAATCAAGTCGTAATGTTGATTTTGGTAATGTCGCATATATGGGTCCGAGATGCCTCGCCACTTGTTAGACTGTCTCCAACAAAAGAATGCAAATACACCACCTATTCCCTTGTTTTGGATCGTGCACAGGAAAGAATCCCCCACCCAAACTTGCCTTTCTCCAACAGTCAATGCAAAAACAACACCTATTCCCTGCAATTCCGGCTGGCTGTGCTGCCGTGCGCTTTTCCAGCGGCTGCGAGCGGGCGAGACCACCTTGGCAGCGCGGAGGCATGTGCGTGCCACACCACCGATGCTTTGCGTTGCGAGGAGAGAGGATAGCTTTTTTTGCGTAGCGTTTGGGCTGGAACACAAAATAGATAGTGTGTTAAGGTTACCTGTTGGAGGGGGTTTTGGAAAGGCAAAAACCCTGTGAACGACGGATTTTGAGTTTTAGGTCTCCTCTTGGAGACAATCTTAGTGCCGATTGAGTGTTTGGTGCATCAATCCCGCCTGTCAGTGCTGAATTTTAGAAGAAGTGTGCTGGGGGTTTTGGTCAATGGCTTTGGTCCTGTTAGTGCTGAATATTAGCGAAGACATGGTTAATTATCCTGTATAATGTTAGACCTAGACATTTGCCACATGGTTAATTATCTTTTAAATACATCACTTAGTGCTGAATATTAGCGAAGACATGGACAAAATTCCCTATCGCTGCGGCAAAAAAGACCTCTGCTTCGAATTGGTCTATTCATTTTTTTTAGTAGTCTTTTTCCCTCGATTGGATTCAGCGTGAGTAACTAAGATTCAGCCACTTAGATAAAGTGAATACATCACCGGTAATGATTCAGCGTGCCCTTGAGAGATTAACTTAAGTTAGTTACGTGACATGGGTAGTATTTTCTTGATAATCGATTTTCTAACTAATCTTTCTTGGCCCTCGTAGTATATAACAAACAAGGCCAAGGATATAATACTCTCCATGAAGCCCCTTCCATCATTATTCTGTGGGTGTATATGAGATGATGACTATCTCCCTCCCTATTATAATTATAATTATAATTCATTCATACTTGTGTCAATCAACAACCAAAATTGGCTTGGACCGCTTGATGCGTTTCAGACCTTTTTCTATACATATACAAAATGAGTCAACGGCATGTAATTTGTTTGATCAGAAGAAGACTATTGTAGAGTGCAACTGCAATGCAGAACCCAACCCAATGCAACGCAAGCATTTCACCTACACTGCTGCCTCCTGAAATTCCTTGGCGACAACGTCTTGCGGAGCATGGCCTTGAGCCTCCTGGATCCAGCGCCGGGCCTGATGGCCCCGCCCCCGCCGCTCCTGCCAGGCTCCTCCTGCGGGTTAGAGCAGAGCGCGCCGCCGTCGTCGCCGTCGCCGGAGCACCAGCCACCATAGGTGAAGTGTCCAGGCTCCCGTCGTCGCAGGATGTCCCTGTCGATCCGGTCCAGGACCGGGTCGCCGTCCCTGAACTTGCGCGCGAAGGCGGCCCCGCTGAGGAGCATCCGGCGGTAGTCCCTGGCGGTGAGGTAGAGCGGGTGCTGCTTGGGCGGGTTGTCCCAGCGGATGAAGTGCAGGTCGTGGTTCACCGTGGCGTTCCGGAACCGCCGCGAGTTGCACGCCACCGTCTGGAAGTAGAACTCCGGCGACGAGACGATGTTGGCGTGGTACAGCAGTAGCGTCCGTGGCAGGTTGTCCCAACCCATCGTCACGTACTCCGCGAACGACCGCGATAGCATCGTCCATGCCGACCCTGCATTGTTTAGTAGAAAAATGACGACGAATGCGAGCTCCAAAGCATAAACAACAGCTGGTTCAGATCTGGGGGAATAATCAATTCAGCTGCGCTGGCTGCGATGAAGATGGATCCGTACGCGAACGGCGCCACCTCACCACCAGCTCCATTGACTAGACGCCATTCCAGATAAGATTGTTCTTAGTTCACGGGCTCAAGTCCGAGAGCAACCACTGGCATGATGGCATCAATCCTGTGACGCCACACGACACCACACCAGATAGTCGGCGCGGCGGGGAGTACGGTACCGTACCATCTACCGTGCCGTCCGATCAACAACCGGTTGACGAAAGACGACGCTGTCCTAATCGGGTTGCTAACAAGAATGCTTACATCGTACCACAAGGCAGCTCGAATTCGTGCGAAAAAAACTCCTTTTCTTGTGCAAGGACAAGAAGGAAGGATGACAGTTTTACTTACGGCAAGCAAAATCTAGTACAATGGAGTACCTGTGTAGAGCTTGAAGGCGGTGGGCAGCCTCCTGAGGTTGGTGGTGATGTTCACGGGGCGGATGAGCTCCGCCGTCCCGTCCTCGTACAGCGCCGTGTCCAGGATCACCGGCCGCGCCCGCTTCTTTCTGCAGAGCTACCATCAGTTCAATCCTCCGTTAAACACATCTATCTTCAGAGGCGTGCGTGTCTTAATTTGTGCCGTTTAATTTGGACTAGAGAATTCATTGATAAAATGGATGGATGGATGGTCGCTGCAGAATCAGATTCAGGTTGCAACAAGACAGAGAGAGTTCGTACATCTTCCAGCCCAGGTGACTCGTGTGCTGGATGAAGTTGAGGTCCCTCGGCAGCCCGGCGAACGCCTCCATCAAATCTGCAATCCCAAATCAAGAAACACTTGAGTTCAGTGGAGGAACAAGAACAAGCAAAGCATAATCACCTCACAAATTCGTCACTGCAAGAATCACCAGCATCGAACATATAGTCTAATGGTATTACCGTCCTGGGTGACGAGCGGGTAGTCGGAGGCGCTGAGGTTGATGAACCAGTCCCAGCGGCGGCTCCGGATGCGGAGGAGCACGGCGACGGCATGGAGCGTGGTGGTCAGCATGGTGGGGCCACGGTAGGTGACAAGGTTGGGCCTGCCGACGATCCACACGTTGCCGGCACGCGCGTACACGCCGCCGTGCCCGGAGTCACCACCGGACAGCAGCTCCGCCAGGCGGCGGTGCTCCTCCGCGGGGCCTCCCGGTCCAGGTGCACCAGGTAGGTGTTGGCCGGGTGGTACAGCGCCGCCAGCAGGCGCGCGGCGCGGGACGCGTCACCCGTCGACGCCGAGATCAGGTACGCGAACCTCACGGGGTACTGCAGCTCCTCCTCGCTGCTGGCGGCGGCGGACGCCGACGGGGACAGGAACGGCCACCTCCTGGTCCGGCTGCTGCTGCTGTCCGTGAGGAGGAGCGACGGGAGGAGGAGGATGGAGGCTACGAGGAGCGCCGTGAAGACGGCGGAGACCAGCACCTCTCGCCGGATGCTGCTCAGCGGCCCCATCGCCCGCGGCCGCGTCACCATGCCAGCATCAATCTCTCTTGGGGGACCCTGACCCTGTGTGAGCTGAGCTGAGCTTGAGCCCTCGCGCCCGTCTCCTCCACCGACCGACCAATCAGAAACCAATCCCTTCTCTCTGGACCAGTCAACCTGTGGATTACTCGCGGTCTTTCTTGGAATCAAATCAATGGCGACTCCGAGATCTAGCACCCGTCTAGCAGAGAGCACGCAGTGGCGTGTGATTGGATGGGTTGGAGCATTCGGGAGAAGTAAAGGAAGGCTTCTTGGGGAGTAGGAGGGAGGTCCCTGTCGGGAGGTGGAGGAGGGTGAGTGACGGATGGGCCCCACGGGCGAAATGGGGAGGATCGACGATGGCCGCCGTGGCAGCTGCACCCCCCAGACGTGTTGTTGTGTTGTCAAAAATGGAGAGACAGTCCATATCCTCGCCGGTGTAACCATCTTAACACTTTCACTGTTTTGTACACACATGCTGCTAAAAAAATAACTTTGGTTCAAATCAAGCAACTATAAAAAGAACATTTATGACACAACATAACTATGAAATTATATTACATTGGTGTGAATGATACTGCTAAATAATATATATATCCACATTTTTAACTTAGGGCTGTTTGGTTGGTGACACACGCCTAAGGTTAAGTATTGACACACATGTGGCAAGCCACACTCTGTGGCAAATTTATAGTGTTTGGTTGGTAACTAAGATGTGGCAAAATAATGTGGTTCTTTGTTTGGTTTGTTGTTACAAAAGTTAGGCAAAAAGTTGTGTACTGTTTGGATTGAAGTTTCAAATTATATTATATATATATTATACTAAATGAAAACAAATTAATAACAATAATTAAAACCAATATATTAAATATATATATATTTTTCCTATTTTCTATTTTTTTTGTTATCCTTCCCATTTTTTGTTTTTCTTTCTTTCTTTTCTTTTTTCCTTTTTCTTTTTCCACTCTCCTTTATCCATTCGACCCCCCTCCTTTATCCATTAGCCCATCCATCCATCCCGCGCCCACGGCCTGCCGGGCCGAGGCGGCCTTCCTCGCGACGGGAGCCTCTAAGCGCGCCATCTTGCTTTGCCGCCACCGGGCGGCGTCTGTGAGGCCGAGGCCGCCCTTGATTTGACTCGGCGTGAGCCCTTCCCCCACCGGCGATGGTGCCCAGCCCTCGCCCGAGGTCGCCCCTCTCACTGCTTCCCTCCCTCTCTCTCTCCTCGGCGTCCCAAGCGGGCGGCGGCGTGGCGAGCCCCAGCGCTACATCGTCTTGGCGGCGCCAACAACGAGATGGCAAGGCGACCACAGGCGTGTGGCGGCGCCGCCCCTCGGCGCCGCCTCGGCCTCGGAGGGAGGGGAAGCAAGCGAGGGGACGGGAAGCAAGCGGGGAGGAGTTTGGCGGCCACGGCCTCGCGGCGGCAAAATCGGCCGCCACACTTTTTGTGGCGAAACTCTACGGCGGGCGGGATCTGTGGCGGTGGCGTGCCATAGACTAATGACGAACCAAACACACGCCCGAACTTCTTGTGGCGAAACCTAACTTTTAGGCGTGGCAAACGGTGGCGAGCAAACCAAACATCCCCTTACAGTAGCCACGCTTTAACTAAGCAAATTAAATCATTTCCTTTGGAACAGAGGTCATTTTGAACCTATAAAATTGACCTTCAAACTCCTAACCTCGACCCAAAAAGCTCCGCTCTAATTAACGTCGCTGGTAGGCATATGCACATGTTGAACCGTGTCCTTGTCGAGGCTTAGCTTGTATGCACAAAATGGCAACGCAAGATCATCGTTCTTCCCTAGACCTCTCGTGGCCAAAACAAAAAGGCTAGTCTGATCTCTCTTCTCTGTCATATAGACTACACGTGCATGGTTAATTAACTAGATTTTGTGTGACCACTACGAGTCCAAAATAACTAAGGTTTGCTCTGCATGGTGAGTGAACTATACACACTACCACAAAATTACCTACGCTCAGGGACGAAGAAAAAAAGCAGAGAAATTTTCTCTGGCTCCTCTTCGAACAAAGTATTTTATTAGAAAAGAAAATATATTGATATCTCAGTCTCCGCATAAATTTGTATATGACTTTTTCGAACAAAGTATTTTGTCTCTACAATTCCTATTGAATGACTTGTTGTATAAGAATTTTTATGAAATTCTTCCAAGAGGTTGAACCTCTCAGAAAATTACTTTTGTATCACACTCTCTCATCGAATTCTTGTACCTTTCCTGCGTTCAGATCCTATATAGTTTTTCTATATTTTTGTAATTTATAGGATTTATAATGTCGGTTTGCGCATACATGTGTTTCATAGGGGTGAGTGTGCATGCGTGTTGGCGTCTGCGTTGTCTTGTGTAATCTAAAAAAAAATGTCAGGGCATTCTACTTTTATATATATATTTTCTTCTATTGCTGCGTTTATAGAACACAAATGCTGGCTTTCAAATAAGAAAACTTTAGGCTAAGATCCCATGACCCCGCCACTGATTGAACTTGGCTTTCACATGCTCGCGTCACATGATGATAAGGTGATCGAGGAGATGTGAGCACTAACTTTGCTGTTATTTTATTCATTCATCGCGCCAAATCATTAGAGGAGACGATAGTGGATTTCCAGTGGAGTGCTGCCGGTGACATCTCGCACCAGATACTGTCAACTGGCGTGTGTGCTTGCTTTATTACTCTTTGGACAAAGTTTACCTTTAGCTTTCCACTCCTCCAGACTCGGATGCATTTCCTTTGGGCACTATACACAAAAATAGCCAAAAGTAATTCTCCATTACAGATTATAAGATGTTTTGATTTTGCTTGACACGTAATGCTTTTAGATATACACTACCTATATAGAGACAGAGAAAACATTGGACATACATAAATTTACAATTCTGAAAAAGAATTATTAAGATTTGTAATACAAAATAAGAAAATATAGGGACTATAAAATAGAGATAAACATAAAAGGAAAATTTACACGAGGTCTAACACCGTACTACTAGATTCTTTTTCTAAATCTCTATGATTTCATATATTTCCCGTTGGAATTTTCATAGGTTTGATGCGTGCACACAAACTGCAGTAGGGTCAAGAGATCTCCATTACAGTAGGCACGTTTCTTAGCTTAAACTCGAGACAATAGTTCCCTTTTCCGGAAAACAAAATTAATTCCGAGACAATAATCGGAATGACATGGACAGGGCGCTCAACGGTGGTTCGTTTGCAAGCAACTGTATGCCTGACTGCGATTCAGAAGCGCGTGGGCTGAGCCTGAGCCTGATCGAGAGATCGATCCGACCTCAAAGCGACATGCTGCGCTTCTCATCAACCTGTTCGTTGCACCTATCTGACAGTATGTTTCGTGAGAATAGAATAGAATATAATTTCATTCTTCGTCTTTCCCCATTGAGAACACTTTTTCCTTATAAAACGGGACATCAGATCAGATATTCTAGACCGAAACAGCTCGAGTTCAACCAAGAACCAAGCAAGCAACCGCATGACACAAAACCCTGGAAACATCCATGACCACGAGCCTAAAGCTGGGCAGCATCGACATGGCCCTTGGCCCGCAAAATCAAAACCCAGCGTCACGTAAAACTCAGATTCCCTACGAGAGACGGCCCAGTTGAGGTCGCCACAGTAGTAGTAGCAGCAACGGGGCCGGTAGGCCCTAACTCCAAGTTGGGTCTAACTAACCGCATCTCTTGCTCCTCTCAAAGAAAAAAAAACAGCATCTCTTACAGTTCTCCAATCTCACCTCTCATCCTCTTAAAACTGACATATTAGGGGAGATAGGTTACCTTTTCTTCTCCAACATACTCTCAATAGCTCCCCCTTTTATTGATGGCCACCAAAAAAGCTCCCCTTCTCCCCTCAAAGTTATCCTGGGCACAAAATACTGAGAACCGAACCGAAATTTACCGAAGCCGAAATATTTGGTTCCATTTCGGTTCTGAGTTTTCAGGAACCGAAGTATCGAGGTAAATACCAAAACCGAACCGAATTTACCATTACCAAAATTACCGAAGTTATCTGAAATGTGCCCACGAACCGAAATTTGGCACTCACACTTATTGAAGAACCGAAATCAATAATACCCTCGGTACCGAGTTTTTTTTTAGGAACCGATCGGAAACGGTTTCTCAGGAACCACTCGGTACCGGTTTCTCAGGAACCGAAATTTGTATAGGTACCGAAGAACCGAACCGATCAGTTCGGTATTTACCAAATGCCCAGTGACCTCAAAGAAGGGGAGTCGATCCCCTCCAATAGCCTTGCCCACCACCAACCTGTCACTTACCACACCGTCTTCTTCCTCATTGTCCCTGTAGTACTCCATGGTGAGTCGTTGTTGCATCTCCCCCACTACAAACGCTACCGGAGAGAGAAAAGAGAGAGAGGCAGGTTGTGGCTCGGGGCACATCTTTGCCAAATCTTGGGCGCCATGGATAGTGGCAGAAGGGGAGGAGGCCGCGGTCGTTGTTGGCAAGCCACCACTCCAAAGCGAATCCATCGCTATTCACCGTCCGGGGCCACTGCCAGGTTCAGAGCACAGGAGTTGACAGCGAACACACACACCTTCTAGGGCCTAAGGCATCATCCGCCGCGCCTTTGTATGCGTTGGATTTGTGACCATGTAGTCATCACCTTTTCTTCTTCCTTCCGTCTTTAGCAACCTATATGTCACATAACCACCGCCGCTATCGCTATCCTCTATACTGCGCAGAGATCGGCAAGCCTACCGCGCCCGGCAATGGCCTCCCCTCTTGCCACCGCGATTGGCCATCGTCGCCCCCCGCCTCCTCCGCCGTAGAACCCTAACAATACCCTCCTCTCGTTCCAAGTGTTTGGCCAGCTAGCCTCCCTCAAGCCCCTTATAAGCCCGTCAAATTTGAGGAAAAAGGTAGGTGAAGCTGGACTGAGTTGGAGAAGATGCTGCAGTTGGCGTGTGGGATTACACTAATTTCTAAGATAAGTTTTTTTTTTTTTCTTATTACGGCTTTTATAGTATAAAAACTACTCAAGAATTTCAGCATTAGAGCAAGTATTATGGCGGGGCTTTAAGCCGGGCTAAATCTTGATGTGGAGGAGAGAAGTGAGGAGAGAGAGGAGAAGCGGGCGTAAGCTTTACACCCGGCTTGGGCACAAGAACCAAGAAACTATGTGAGATAGACAAGTGGACCCTATATTAATTAGAAAGAGCTAACTATTGTATGGGTGGGCTGGGAGAAGACTGTAAGGTTCCTTACCGCCGGTTCGCTGGCTGTATTATAATACTTGCTCAGGAGTACACTAAAAACCCAACAGAGTTAGAGAAGATGTTGTAGTTGAGTGTGAGCGTGTGGGAGTGCGGTCGCCTGAAATGCCTCCAAGATTCCAGGAAACTAAAATTTCGAAGATGTACAAAAATATAAGTCAGCAGATCAAGGGAGAACAGGAAACAAGTAACGGCGGTGAAGGCAGTGGTACAGAGAGAAACAAGAAACTAAAGCGATGGTACAAATGTCACCGTTAGTTTGTGTGGTGTTGAGTGTTTTTGCAATATTCAATGGTGTGGAATTCTCTCAAACTAATATGTTGCGTGAAGTAATTTCTAAGATAAGTTATTATTTTCTTATTACGGCTTTTATAGTATATAAAAACTACTCAGTATTTTCAGCATTATATTTTTTTTTGCGATCAATATTAATACAGAGGAAGCATTATATTTTTTGCTCAGCATTATAGGAGTACACTAAAAACCCAAGATGTTACCGTGCATTCGTAATCGTAAGCTGTGAAATATTAATACAGAGGAAGCAAAAGTATATGACGAGGAGCCCAATGCCCAGCGTCCTGTCCACCCTCATTCCTCTCCTAGGTAGCATCACCACGGCCCACAAAAGCCCAGCAACGACAAACGCCAGCGTCCGGTACAGCCCGGGCTCCTGGGTATCTCGACGGGCCGCGGGTACCCGCTCCAGCACGGCAGCAGCATGGACAGGCCCAGGCCGACGAGGACATTGAACACCGGCCCGCCGTAGCAGCCGGACACGGCCACCTGCGCGCCGCCGCCGCCGCCACGGGAGCGGGACGCCACCGCCACGTTCGCTACGAGGTCGCTGATGGAGTTTCCCCAGGCGAGCACGGTGACCCCCAGCGCCGCCGAGTCCACGGAAAGGATGGTCCCGGCGGAGACGAGCAGCGACAGGACCTCGTTGGCGATCACGTACGCCCACGCCACGCTCATGGCGAACCCGCCGGCGAGCCACGCGCCGAGGAACCGGGTCGGTGGGGCGGAGGGGTCCGTGGTGAGGAAGGCAACGAGGCCCAGCGCGAGACCAGCAAGGCCGCCGAGGAGGACGGCCACGACGAACGGGCTCCCCGTGGCGCGGTGGCTCCAGAGCAAGGACAGGAAGACGGGCGCGAGCGTGGCCGCGGTCACCGCGGTCGGCTTGCTCCACCGCTCTTTGCTCGCGTCCGGGATCGTCAGCCGCCGCGGGAGACTCAGGGGAAGCTCTAGCACGCGCAGGACGGTCCAGAACACGCTCTTGTTGCTGCTGCTGCTGCTGTCGCCGCCGGCGTAGTACTGGAGCAGCGGCGCGGTGTCGGGTAGGAGTGGATCTCGGGCGTCTTCCTGGTCCGTGTAGAACTTGTTCTCCGTGACGTTGTGGAGCTCGAGAATGCGGCGGCGGCGGGCGGAGACGCGTGGTCGTCCTCCGCCAGCGCGTCGTGGCGTCTGCTCCAACGGTCCGGGGTGAACGCGACGGCGAGGACGTAGACGACGTAGAGCGAGACGAACCCGGCTGCAGCCCAGACGGTGACCTCCCCCACGACAACAACGACGGCCACGGCGCCGAGCGCGAGGAGGAGGAAGGCGGCGTCGCGGAAAAAGCCGGCGCGGTGGACGGCGACGCCCTGTCCGCCGAGTCGGACGGCGATGACCCCGAGCACGGCCGAGGAGACGAACATGGCGCCGCCGAGCACGCCGCTGAGCCCCACGGCGGCGGCGGCAGTAGGACCCCGACGACGACTGGCCCCTCCGTCGAAGGAGGCGATGGCGGAGATGGCGTCGGGCGCGCCGTTGCCGAGCGAGAGGAGCGTGGCCCCGGCGATGGCCGGCGGGAGGCCGAGCAGGCGCGCGAGGCCCTCGAGGCTGGCGCAGAAGTAGGTCGCGGCCGTGTCGGCGAGCAGGTAGAAGAGCACGGCCAGCCACGCCGCCAGCAAGGCGTACCCGAGGAACGGGCGACGGTCGCCGCCCAGGACGCAGTAGAAGAGGTAGAGGTAGTCGACGACGTGGCCCTCTCCGCCGCCAACGTGCCCCTCAGTCCCGGGCGCGGCGTCGGCGCGGCACCTCTCCGCCGTCGCGGAGGCGCGCGGCTCGCTGGTCAGCAACGAGGGGGATTGGGCGTGGCGCGGGAGGCCGGAGGAGGCGAGCAGCAGGAGCAGGAGCGCGAAGGCGACGCCCAGGCAGGCACGGAGCACCGCCGCCGCCGCCGCGGATGCGGAAGCGGAAGGCTTGGCCATACATGGTTGTTGCGATCTCGCACGGGGATTGTGGAATTGGGGAACCCCGTCGCAATGATCCGGATGTTGACGGCACCCAGCGACGGCATGGACACGACACGACACGACGCGACACTGGTAGTAAAATACAGTAGGCTGAGCCGATCGAAATCATCAAATCATGGCAGTGCCACGTCCGCCACGTCCCAGCTCCACCAGCACGTCCAGAACGGGTAAACGACCGCGATTCCAGTGATTCAGAACCCGCACCGCACAGTAGCCGCGTAGGGTAGGGAGCAGACGAGCAGTTGGCAAGCGTGACATGAACCGGTGTTGAAGACGT
>JADLZK010007506.1:0-50851 GCA_015847255.1 Hyparrhenia diplandra | reverse complement strand
ACCGATGGAGCACAAGCTGACAAGCAGGGATGAGGAACGGCCTGGCCAGTTTTCTATGTCGTGTTTGGTATATTTAAGTTTTTTTTGGTAATATATATATATATATAAGCGCGCAACTGATGTAAAATGAAGTTTTTTGGACAATTTTTAAGCGTACATATAACAACAAAACGTAGAGATCGAGGTGTGTATAGTATAGAATACAAGCAGTGAACCTGCAAATGGATTTCCCCCTAATTTGCAAGGACAGGACATGTGCATGCGTGGATGCTTGGTCTCTCTGGATCTGTACGACATCCATCATTGTGCTAGCTAGCTGGCCAGCAGTAGCAGTGCTGCTCTTTATATACTCCTCTAGTAGTAGTAGCCGAAGCAAAGCTATCGAAACATGCATGCATAATATGCTCACGTGCGCGTTGACTCGTAATCCATGGGCCCACGAAGACGCATGGGACCGCGCCGGAAGAGGGTTTGATTAGTACACTTCGTACTTGTAGTTGGGGTTAGGTTTTGTTCCCACGCAACACGGCACATTCTTCAGGCGTACGTGTGCATACGTCGTCATCGTTGTCTAGCGATCGAGCGAACTATTTAACGTGCGCCGCCTCTCTATATTGTTGGCACGTAGCTACTGATAACAATGTCATCTGCATGCCCCTCATTGCCGCGTCGTCGTCTTAGAAATTGAGAAGATATATCCAACTCAGAAAAGCGGTGTCAGCGATATATAGAAATCGTACATACGTACGTACCTAAGGTTGATTGGCACGCACTACCCGCTCATATCACACGTACGGACCCTCCGGCTCGAAGCGCCCCTCCGTGTACTTCGGGGAGAGGCGCCCGCCCGCCGCGCCCGGCCACACCTCCACCAGAGCCCCCCTCCGGCCGCCCGCCCGTGCCTGGGCGCAGCTGCGGCTGCGCGCGTGGCCGAAGCTCGCCTCAACAAGTAAGGCAGTGGCGCCGCTGCGCCCTCGCCTCGACTCCACGCACCGGCGTTTCTCCGGCGGCTTCGGCGGCCGGGCTGCGCTGGATCCGGCATCATCAAGGCCGGATCCGCCCCTCCTCCGCAGCGGGATCTCGCTAGCCGTGACGAAGTTCCGCGGTGGCTTTCGGCTGCGGGCTGCACGCCCGCCGTGGCACGCCGGGCGCGGTCGCGACGGTGGCGGAGTGCACGGCATGCGCGAGGGGCGTCTCCCTACCTGCTCGCCGATCCGCGCCTGCGATGTGAGCGCCAAGTGGCTGCTCCTGGCGCCCCGTCGCTCCTGCGATTGCTTCCCCCTCGCAGGTGTGGCCCGCGGGCGCTCGGGCGGTCGCTTTGAGCTGCCCATGGCGCATGTAGCCGCTGTGTCGCCTCCCAGCGCCTCCGGCTGTCGCGAGCCGAACTCGCGCGTTCCGTCTTGACGAGAAGCGGCGACACCGTCGCCGCATGAGGTATCCTCAGGTGGGTGGTGTCTTGAGGCGCAGTGAGCGCTCTGGTAGGTGGCAGCCCGACTCGTCTCACGCCGCCGTCTCACGCTGGCGGTAATTGTGCGCATGTGCTACGGGCGTGCTTTGCCATCGGCTGCCGCGAGTGAGTGTCCAATGAGATGAGTGGCGTTTCACGCTTTCCCACGCTGGCGCGCGCTCGGGAGTGTATGGAGCTCCATCGTTTCCAGGCCCGTGACGCCAGCAGCGGTCGGCGTACCGCAGACGGCCCTTTTGGCGCCGCACCCTATGAAAGGCGCTAGATCGCCCGGAGTTTCTGATCGCGCGCGCAAGGCCGATTTTTGGGTGAAAGCCCCGCCTTTAGCTTCGCTAAGGCGCCGCGAGCGCGACCGGCGCTCTCGGGCGTCACCCACTTTCTTGAAGGGGCGCGAAGAATTGCTGGCCTGTGACGGGCTCGCCGCTTCGTCTTGCCGTTAAATGCATGGCGGGCCTATTGTGCTTCATCTTTGCTCTTCATTTGGTATGTCCATTGGTGTTGTCGTGAGCCGTGAATTCTTGCTGTTTACGGATGCTTTTCTTGCTTCATTTTGCTTGGGCGATGCTTTGCCGCCAAGTAGGCCGGGATGCTTTGCCAATGAGGTCGTGTTTACGGGCGGATGCTTGGCCAGCGAGGAGGTTACGGTGGATGCTTCTGGCCGCCAGTGTCGTCGTCTTTTCCGCGGATGCTTTGCACGCCCGTGTTGGTTCCGGTGGATGCTTTGCCGCGACGCAGGTCGTTGTCTCCCGCGGATGCTTTGCCGCCGTGGTGGTTCCGATGGATGCTTTGCCACCACCCGGCAGGTCGTTTTACCGCTGATGCTTGGCCGCCGAGGAGGTTCTGATGGATGCTTTGCCACCAAAGTCGTTGTCTCTCCGGCCCGGTCTTTCTTTGCCGAGGTGTTTTTCTTCGGCTACGATCACCATTAGCTACCTAGGTGTTGAGTTATCTTTTTTGTATAGGCGCCAGCTTTGCCGGGATGTTACGCGGGAGGGTTCCTGCCCCTAAAAACTTTCTGCTTTTCGTTTATGTTTATGTTCTTCGTTGTTGTTTTCGCGGTGATGTCTTCTCGACGACGGGGAACTTGTATTTGATTTGGTTTTTCTCCTCTTAATGAAATACGGTGAATGGGTCCGATCGCGAAAAAAATATCACACGCATACCTCACCGTCCCCAAGAGTGCAATTCTAATTCCAAGAGTTAAACAATTTTAATGTAGAGGCTTGGCCCTTCCTAGGCAGAGGATTCACGAAGGTGTAATAAGGAACTACCCTCCGGCCCCCCAATCGACTTTGTCACACCTTGGATTCGTGTCATCTTCTTTCATGCTTCGCCTTATTCAAATTTTTGCACAAATATAATTTATTTTGTTACGACTTATTTTATCCATGAAGATACTTGAATATTGATTAATTTATTTTTATGATTTGCATAAATATTTTTGAATAAGGCGGATGGTCAAACATGAAGTTCAAAAGTCAAAAAACGTCAAACCGCTTGGGGCGGAGGGAGTAATAAGGATCAACGACTGATCGACGTTGGCATGTGGATCAGACGGCTGATAAAAACAGGCGACGTTACCAAAGATATGCTCGAGCTTGGCTCAAGATTAGAATTATAGAGAGATAAGTATTATTAAACATGTAATTTATTTCCATAATAGATTAAAGAAAACATTATTTCCATAATAAATATATTTATGAACATAAATTTTGATATTATTTTCCCCAAAAGTTAGTCAAACTTCAAATATTTTTGAATTGGTTCAAATATATAATTCTAATTTCTTGGTGGAAGTACGAGGAACTAGTTTCATTGTGGAAAAGAAAATGGAAAGAAGAAAACAATAAGCAACTAGTTGATTGATAAATTAGATGTCAATTGCGCGCTGTATAATAATTCAATTAACGAACGATGATGCAAGACCGTACTGCACATAATAATTAACATGATATTCCCCCAAGTACTCTCCACCAATACAAGCTAGGTACAGTAACAAAAGTGAAATTAAACAGCACAACATGTACATGTGCATGGCATAGGCATGCACACACATTACGCCCCACACTATGCCGACTGGTATGTACTCCTTCCGTTTTAAATTATAGTTCACTTCATTTCTAGATGCATTTCATTTACTATGCATACAGACATAGTGTATAACCAAATTAAATGCGCCCAACAATGTATCTAGAAAAGCTAAAGTGAACTATAATTTGAAACGAAGGAAAAGAGTATATATGTATATGTTACTGGAACTGGAACAGTAAATATTTCATGACAAAATGCATGTATGATCTGGTGGTCGATGAGCTAGCTATACAATCATGCTCAACACGCATGCATGTGGCATGCACCGTACATACCTGTATATAACCTCACACTGCTCGATCACTGACGACGAAACTAATTAACAATGCAGTTGACGATATATATATATATATATATAGACCCTGAGCCTGGCTTAGCATGCATGCATGTATATATGACATGCCAATCAATCTACACATGCATATGCGTGTACGTCCACACGCACGCGCGTGTTTGATCGGTGCCCGTCGGCTCATGGGGCTCGATCGCGGGTTGGTGCTGGATATATATCTCTAGCGGTGAGGGCCGCCGCACTTGGTGCCACCATTGTTGGAACTTGGAGCCGAAGCTGCACCCTGACGGCCCGGCTGATGAATCGGTCGTCGCCATCGCCGTCGTCATCTGATCAGGCTTCATGGCAGCCATCGTCGTCATCGTAGTCTCCGCCGCCGTCGCCGCGCGCATAGGACCCGGCCTCCCGGCGGCGTCGACGGTTGGCACGGCCGACGAAACCACGACGATGAACACGAGGAAGGCCACAGCAATCGCCGTCGTGCCTGCAGCTGCTGGCCGCCTCATCATCAGCACCTTGGCCGCCATGATACTGTTTCTTTCCAGCGAGATTACTGTAAAATAGTATGAGCTAGGGCAGAGAGAACTAGCGATCGAGAGGGTGCAGCACACACACAGGAAAGGTGATGCTGGTGATGTTGCAGTTTAGGGAGCTAGCTATGCTATGCATGTGTCTCCCCTTCTCGATATATATAGTATGCCCACAATCAAAGCTGGGAGCTGCATGCATTTGATTATTGATCACAAGGGGATTAGTAATAATCAATGCATGCTTAACGAGGTGGCAAATGGGCAGCAGTCAGCAGAGGTAGAATAGAAACGGTCAGAGTATCATATCGATCGTACGCGGGGATTAGCTAGGAAGCGAATTGAAAAGGTGCAGAACCCAAGACAAAAATAAGCAAGCTCCATGAGTGCGTAGTAGCTTTGCGGCAAACTTCACCTGCTACGTACTCGATCGATCACTCAGAGGCAGCCCTTTTAATTTTGATTAAGCGACAAAATGCTCGTGTCGCTATTACGCGGTTACAGCTTTGCTTTTGCTCCCCACCGACCTAGCAGAGGAGAGGTGACCGTCGTCAGACCGACCTGCCTGACCAACCTGCGATAGATCACGTTGCGAAATGCATGGAAAAAAATGAATGCACGGTTCAACGTTATCACACAAGGAAATTCAATCTCTCTCTCTCTCCTCTCTCTCTCTCCTCTCCTCTCTCCCTCTCCCTCCCTCTCTCCCTCCTCCCTCCTCTCTCCCTCTCTCGAGGGAGGAGGGAACCTCTCTCGACCGAAAGATATGGAGTCACACACAAGGAAATTCAAATCTCTATATTTTCTCTCTCAAAAAGGCCAGAGTGACATCACACAAGGAAATTCAGTTCTCTACATTTTCCTTTTCTCTCAAAAGACCAGAGTGACCGAAAGATCGAGTTCACCATCAATTAAGGCAGGAAAGCATCAGAGAATTTTTTTAAACAAGAATGGTGGATCAGCTAGAGAACTATAGGTAGGGTTAACCATCTATAACTAATTAATGGCACTTGTTCTGTATTAAAAAATGTAAATATTTGTTTTATAAATTTAGCAAAATTTCAAACTGTGTAACTTCTCCGAAAACGGAGGAAGTATATTCCAATATAGTGGGGATAACGGTCCCTCATATAACTATTTAAGTTGCAAAGCAACCGACACAAATGCACTTTGACTACTTGGCCCTCTGATGCGCTACCCACCTTCACTGTTGTATCTTTTGGCAACTAGGAGTATTCAATACGCATGTAGCCATCCGTTGGTCGCAAAAAGCTTCGACAGTGGCAGATTGACACATGCTTGATTTTTCAGTGCAAACATGTCTTCCACAGACTACACATCTTATGATCCGACTAGAATACTATTCTTCATAATGTTTGGCCTAAGTTTGTAGCTCAAAAACAAACATAAAGGAAGCAGCAATGCTCGGAGTTTAAGGACGCACTGTCGGCGCTCACATACAACAGAAGAATGACTGAGCAACGAGCACATAACACACTCAATGGATGTGACTAACATAATGATCTTTACCATACACAGTTGCAGGAGGGCGTTCAGCTCCAGTCATTATTCGGCAACTAAATCCTTACCATCACACAAGGAAAAAGACACCGTGAGGGTCCTCAGAGAAAAAGGGGCAAATCCTTGGTTTGCTGCTACCTGAATACTAAGACTAATAACCATAGCTGGGAGGATAGGTCGGGCCACCGTAGCTCCCACCATTGTACTGCGGAGGAGGCCCGGCAGCCACCGAAGAACCATAAGGAGCTGCTCCATATGGTGGTGGGTAAGAGCTGTAGCTCAGGTCAACTGGTGGAGCGGGAGGGTTAGTAGCTGGCGCTGGGCCTGGGAGAGCAACCTCTGCCATGAAATTCTGCAAAGTAAAAGGTCACATTAGCTAACAGCAAGGGGGGGCCTCAGAAGAATCAAATATGTTTTCGCTAAAAGAGATGGTACAATATAGCATCGCCTGAGCAAATTCTAGAACTAAAGAGCACCATCTGAATTAGCTGACAAAACTTCTGACACATGCAACGCACGGCAGAAAAGGTACCTGGATCAATTGCTGAGCAGTTTGGACTTGGGCAGCAGTCCCAATCATCTCCACAGTCATCTCTCCAGGGGCACCTCTGCTTTCTTGAATAGTTACTGTTGCGCCACTGTGTCTACGAATATAACTGATACTAGCACCAGCTGCCCCAATCACAGCATCAGCATAGGCAAGGGGAATGTGCATGTTATGAGTCACCTTTCAAAAATACATAAAATCAGTACCTGCTTGGCACACCAACCAAATGAAAAGCACAAACCATCTAGAGATTAAGTGCAATAGAACTTACCTGAGAACCTACATGGGAGGGTGGTTGATTCCCTGCAGCAGAAGCACCGATTGGTGGGGCCTCCCTACCATATGCAGAAATACCATAGTGCGGCTGCTTTTCCATAGAGGGGCATCAGGAGGAGGATAGTAACTGTCTTGCGGCCTTGGAGGCATAAACTGTGGATTTCCTCCAAAACCAGGACCACCTGGAGGAATGTTCGGAGGAGGGACCCAGGTTTGAGGAGGGCCCCAATGCTGGGGGCGGTGGCACTGGTTGCTCCCTCGGCATACCATGCATTTTCATCTGTGGAGATTAAAATTTACATTGTCACACACTGCATGCAAAACACTATTATTGACAGAAATACAAGATGCCAAAATAAACAAAACTTACATGTGCTTCAAACAATGGAAGAACACTGCGGTCAACAAGAAATTTTCTCAAGTGACTCGCTATTAATTCCACTGCTGTTTGGACACCAAGAGGCTCACCTTGTATCTCCACAACTCTATCATCATTTAGTGCAACAGGAGGCACATTCTCTGAAGAAAAGTTTAAAATCCCGAATTTGAAGTTTGCACCCTTGGAGGATAACAATATACCAATACAAATATACACACAAAATGATGTTTTGCTATATCATGCCTAGGTGAAAATTTTGCTTCCTACACCCAAATTTTATGAGCAAGGTGTTGTAAGAATAGGGTGACCAAAATAATCACTAACTCTAGTACACGTGTTAATCTAGCACAAGTTAACAGTAACTAAAATGGGGTATGGGAGAGAAGATTTTCACCCGAATCTACAGTTAAACCAATTCTACCTAGAAATTACACCAAAATAATCAACAGAAATTGAGTGTAAATCTAGCATAAGTTGACAGTAACTAAAATTGGGATGTGGAAGAGAAGATTTTCACCCCAAATCTTAGTTTTATTCCATTCCATACATGCTTATTTCTTTCCATGCATGCTATTTGGGGAGAAGAAAGGGGAAGAAAAGGAAAGCAAATATTCAGGTGCTGGAGAGAAGATTTTCACCGGGTATGGAGTAGAAAACCATGACTAAAGATAAATGCTATGATAATCAGCACAGTGACAAAGGGAAAGTGAAAGTTTAATTATATTGTAGTATGTGTTGAGTTATATTTTCTGCATTTTTGAAAATAAAAAAAATAGCTTGTATGTATAGATCAATATAATTAACCAGTAGATTAATGAACTTTTTAGATCCTGTTCCTTTACAACAACACATGACAAAGCATCACCAACAAACTCTTTTTCCTCATTGTCATAAATTTAAAGAAGAGTATTTTTTTTTTAATGCCAAACAGGTTGGTGCTTGGCATGGATCCATAGACATCTCATATTGACCAAATAAGACACATTTATTTATGTGGGTCTCAAAGGGACGTAGTATCACAATTTCCTAATGGTCATTAACAAAGCTGCAGGTCACAACACACAGCGATGCAACTCATGCAACATATCAAAGAGGGAAAAATCCAGCATATCTAGCATAGAAGAAACATGATGAGACTTACCAACAATACGAACAACAGACTTTGAAGAATCTTGTATTGATTTAATAGTTGCTCCCCTGCTTGCCAATAAGGCTGCCAGCTTGAGAAGATGGCACTAGAAGTCTTGTTGGTCCTATATTACCAGCACTTCGTTGAGGCTGACCAGATTCACCATCTGAACTATCAGTTATTCTTTTATGAACTCTAAGTAAGCCATCCATAGCTGGAGAGAGAGGTGCATCTGGTTCATCCTTCGCTGAAATCATTACCTTCAATGGTGACAGAGACAAATTCACCAAATGAATTACAGTACTAGTTAAAAGGAGCTAACAGCACAAAACATTAATATTGCTTAATGATTAGGCCTAGATGACTTCAATGAACAGCATAAGGTATGATGACACTAGCATTCACAAAAATATGTGCATCTGGAACAAGTATAATGAATGGTAAGTGCCATAAGTAAGTTTGATTAGGTCAACACCAAAATTTCTAATTGCCAAAACTTTCTTGTTTGGGTTACTTGTAATCAAGAGATTCTACCCTACTAGCAAAGTTAAATGATGGCTCCCTTCACAAAAGAAATAAACTATGGTTTTACAGCACTATGGTTTAATAACGAGTTCCACCTGAACCACATAAAATAGTAATTCCAAAATGTAATTGTTGCTCAAGCACACAGCAACAAATGCACCCGTGCTGAAATGCCAACACAAATGAGAGCCTCCAATGTTCAGTAGAGCATTCCATCCTACATATTTAATCAACAATGATGAAGCATTCAAGTATGACCGATCAGAAGAGTTGTTTCATTTTTGGTATTCAGTTAGTAGCCTTCTTTATCAAACACAATGTCCTTAACCAATAGTTGTTTTTGTCATATTTTATTAAATGCATCAACCTTTTTTTTTTTTTTGGAATTGAGTAATGTCCAATGATGAAAGAATAGGTACACTTTTCACTTTTACTCACTTGCGATCATGTAAATAGCATGACATTTATTTATTTTCTTAAGCAAACACTTGATCTTCCTCCAAAGCACAATTTAACAAAGAGTTTCATAATAATACTTCTCCACATGTATGTATTTGTATACTTTGTGAGAAAAAATCAATACCTATGTCATCATGCAGATGAGTTTTTAATTTACATAGTGCATGTAGTATTCATTTGCATGTAGACAACTTGGTACATTTTTTTATCCTTTTACAACTTCCCTTTAGTTATTTCCTTTAATAAGAAAAATTTAAAAGGTTATGAAATTAGCGGATAGTTTATGGAACAGCTTGAAACTTCATCCAAAAATCAAATTCATGTAGATGAAGTTCAAAGTATTCATTTGCATATAGACAACTTGGTACATTTTTTATCCTTTTACCTCTTCCCTTTAGTTAAAAATAAAAAAAAAAAAAAAGGTAATGAAATTACCAGATAGTTTAAGGAGCATCTTGAAAGAGATCTTCATCCAACAATCAAATGACCTATTCATATTTGCAGCCCGGGAGCAAAAAAACTGGACTTTCAGAACCATGTCAGATCAACCATTTTGGAAACGTTGTTTGGTTTGGGGCCTTAAACTGCAGTCACAACCTGCAAACATTAATCTGTGTTATTATTATCAAAGCTTCCCAATTTTGGCCTTTGGTGGACTGTCACTTTTTAAGTCAGTTTTAGAGCTACGCTTTTAGCGTGCAGAACTTCATTGTTTAACTTTCTCAGTGTTGTCAGGATATTAACTATACTTCTTAATTCTTACACTGAGTTGTGGCACAGTTATTAAATTGAAGGTGTGAAGAAAGGATGATCCGAACTTGACATGTTCATTACACAAAGATATTGATTCCTTCACTAAATTCATTATTATATTATTATATAACTTATAATGTGCATTTGATACAAGATACAAAACCCACACTAGCTAAGGAAAATATTCCTAGTTTCAGGACTCATTGCATACCCTCGACTAAAATAAAACAAAATGTTCCTAAATCTTAGGAAAACCAAAGCATTTTCAGTAACTAAAGTAAAGCTGTTGGACAAACAGTTCAGCTTATATTCTTATCGGTTTCCCATGATATAATGATGTTTTATGTTGAAACGAGCAACAACATAGACCAACACCAGTGCTCATATGTGGAGTGGAATGAGCAGGAGGTAGAGCATCTCGATCTACATAAGACGTTCCTAGCAGACCAGCTAGTGCCAAAAGCGTCATGAAAACAAAACAAACTGACCTTCATGGGTCATGGGTGGACCTGCACACGGAGTGGCGCATATGCAAGCTTGAACCAATGAGACTACTACCTAATATCAGATACAAATTCCATAAAGGCACTTACTACTCTTTCTGGTACACCAGGTGGAGCATCAATTATTTTGATGCGGCGCCTTGAGTCTCCTCGCACATCTTCTTGATAAAACTCCCCTTTGCGGCCAATGATAGATCCAACCTTCTGAGCTGGAACCAGTATGCGGAAGACACTCTCTCCTGGCCATCCAGGCCATTTGTAATCATCACCATTGTTGACCTGAGAGTTGTCCTGTTGGGCTACGTCCCCACTGAATGCATTCTCCAGCTCTTGCTGGTAAGAATTCGCTGGATCCTCATTGTACTGATTCGCGATTTCCTCTCTGTACAAGTTTGCTTGCTCTTCATTATACGGATTCGCAGACCCTTCATCAAATTGGGCACCAGGTTCCTCGCTGTACTGCTTCATGACATCATCATACGGGTTTGGCTGCTCTCCGTTGTAAGGAACTTGAGGCAATTCACCTTGGTCATGTCCCACAAAGTTGTCCACCTGACCGTCCATAAGTTCTAGCAACAGACATGAAAAATCTGTTAGAAGTCACGTCACTAACTAGGTATTAGTTTCCAGCAGGTGCACACACAGAAAACAGCATAAATAGACCTTTTGCCCTCTGAACAGCCCGTATCTATCTATTAATCTATAAGAGGATGCATATGGCACTCTTGGTATGTCACTTAGCTTACCCAATCGAGTTCATCTCTTCACTCAGACAATAACTAAACTGACACCGTTTTCTAAGATTAAGCAAGAATAAACTCTGGAATCTGCACCGACTAGGGATGCATATACAACCACTGAGCTCCACAAATATCTAAATATAAGATGAACTGTTTGTCCAACAGCTGAAATTGTAGATAGATGCACCCCAAAAGACCAAAATCAAGTTAAGTCAAAGCGACCAATCACATATATCGCGCGCGCGCGTCGAGCCCTAAACCTGAAGGAGAGAGGACACGGCGTCGCCGTCGCAGCAACACTTGATGACTGATCTCTCGGCTAAAATCGCACCCGCGCCCCCCGAATCATGAGAGCCCGCGGCGCTCGGAATACGCCTAAATCGGCGCAAGGGCACGGGACCCCAGACCACGAGGGAGAGTAAGTGAAGGGAGGAGAGAGAGTGGTACCTGAGGAGAGGGTGGAGAGAGGGGACGGCACGACCCCGGCCGGCGAGGAACGAGACTGCCGCCGGAGGGAAGGAGGGAGGGGCGGGCTGGGGATCTGGGGGGCCTGGGAGGCTGCTGATTCGATCGGGTGCCGAGGAGAGGAGTGGAGCGCTCGTGGTGGAAAGATTGGAAAGATTAGTTGGGCAGGGCAGGTGGCTACGGGAAGAAGAAAATTCTGTGGAGCCGGCCGGGATCTATCCCGTACGTAGGCGACGTGGATCGCTGCCGCGTGTCCATTCTGCCAACCGCGTCCGCCTCTGCGGATCAGCTCCGCTTCTCGCATCGTTTTGCTCGGCCCGGCATGCGCCTGCCCAGACCGATGACCATGCTTGACATCAGTCTCCAGCACATGCCTTTTTCTTCAAATTGGGTTTCGGCATAGAGTACTCAGCTGCTGATCGTTCGACAGTCTCCAGCTGTATTTAGATGCTGCGAAATGGTGTTGTAAAGTACTAACACAGTAACACGGACTAGTTACAAAATAAATTATAGAGACGAGACAAATTTATTATGCCATCATTAGAGCATGTGGATTAATCACGGTCTAATTAAGCTCATTAGATTGTCTAAAATTAGTACTCCATGCATGTGTCGATGTTCGATGTGACACTGTAATTAGTTTTTATTTGATTTAAAATTAGTACTCCATGCATGTAACTGAAGTTTGGGAACGCCACATAAACATGCTAGTGTTAACAGGTCGAAAAGTGACAATACATGCATGACAAAGGCAAGGTTGCCTTTATTTTGTTATCAAAAAAAAAAGGTTGCCTTTATTTGAGTAAATTTCCAGCACAACTGATAAAATTTAAAGTTTACTTCCAACAACACTACTTATTCAGTAGATGTAATTTCTTTGCCGTCCTAGCGTGAAACAGGGAAAAAAGGGGCCTGAATTTCTCAGAGTAAGATTTCTGGACCCATCTGCCGCTCCTCTGCTAGCTCCTTGAGCCTTTGAGTCACCTTCCCAGCAACATTTACGTACGCTTGCGCTGATGCAGAGTTCGGTGATGATACAACGATAGGCTTGCCTTCGTCTGAACTTGTTCTGATGCTGATTTCAAGAGGTACCTATTGAAGAAAAAAAAACCATGTTCATATGTATATATAAACATAAAACTGATATGTCAATCATCCATCTGCAGTAAAACCAAATTGAGAGTGCTCATTCCTAACAGAATGTTCTCTACATCCCAAATCATGAAACCATGACATCTATAAATTGAAGTGTAACAGTCTAATGCTCAAAAAAGGTTCAACCTTTTCTCAGATATCAAAGAGATGACCATAATCATAACTTAAAAATCGGTGTCAACTGCAATAGATAAGATTCACTCACATCACCAAGTAATTTCATGTCCATTTCCTCTGCAGTTCTCTGCGCTCCACCTTCCCCGAAGATGTAAGATTTCTCACCACATTTTGGGCACTTAAACCAACTCATATTCTCTACCAATCCCAGAATCTGTGAAATCAAATACTCAGCTGTGCTGTGAACGCTAGATATACTGGAGCATGAGAAATAAAGGTATCATGATGAATGTTGCATCAGTAAAATGAAATGTGCATATTCTTAAGGTGGATGAGTGATGCTCTAATTTCAGGGCTGCCATGCAAATGGTTACAAAACAGTAACTGACAAAGTTTACGAAAAAAAGAACCAAACAATTATAACTATAAATAGAAAAAAAATTTAAAATGTGATGCAGACAAACAGTTATGGAGAGAGAGAAAAAAAAAAGAAAAAGTTAAACAGACTGTACAGGAACTTGAACTTTGCGGAACATATTGGCTCCTCTTCTAGCATCAATAAGAGCAATATCTTGGGGAGTTGAAACAATTAAGGCACCTGCAAAAACAATATGTAGAAACTAAAATTCAAAATCTGTATTCAATCAATATTTGCAGCTTCATAGGCAGATGTATAAATACCAGATAACCAAGCCTTTGGGACATCGACAGTTGAGCATCACCAGTGCCTGGGGGCATATCAACAACAAGAATATCAAGGTCCCCCCAAGCAACTCCCCTTGTCATCTTCTCAAGAGCACTCATTACCTGATGCCAAGAGAAAAGTAGTATTACCAACATAGAACTTGAGAAAAGAACACAAATTTTAAATATGAAGTCACACAATTGTATCCATGTAAAGCATTAATTGTCATTACATATTTCAATCAACTGCAACAAAAGTTGTCTTCTTGGAGCACTAATTCAATGTAATTTCATATTAGCAACTTCACCCTCTATAAGATTCAACTGTAACATCACGGAGCGAAAAATATAAAATATAAGTGTTCACATACACCAGCCCTTCTGGATCCTTAGCCCTAGACCAGTTTTGTTGAATTGAAGATGCAAAACCAGAAAGCAACCAATGTTGCAACAGTTTATGTTTTTTACGCGCTAAGCATGCAATAGAAAAGGAAATGTTTAACATGATAAATGCCCAAAGGATTTAGACACTTCAAATGAGAAGTTAACAGAAGGACATGCAAAGACAAACCATAGGACCTCTCCAAACAATTGGTGCGTCTTTGTCTACAAGAAAAACCAATGGACATGCATCGCACACCATGGTTCTCAACTGGAATCATCTTCATGTCTGCAAAAAAATATATGTAATAAAAATTCAGTACAAACCCACAAAGAAATAGCAAACATAATTGTAGTTAAAATAAAGCTGTCACTATTATAGGCATGCATCCAGGAATTATTTTACTAGAGATTAAACAGGCTTGGCAGGGTAATTGGCATTTATGTATTAAAGAATAGTGAAGACTGAAGAGTTACATTTCCAAATAGCTGTGTTTAGCTCACTGCTCAGCTAGACATGTACTAAAAACTGTGACGAGTGCAAAACGCTTTCCCATGTTAATTTCGGATTGCCTGGTGTTTATATTTAGCAAGGTTGTGCACAGTATGGAACGGTATCATGAATTATGATAAAAGAGAAAGCTAAAAAAATCTACACAAGATAACCAAAGTCCTAGGTGTATAGCCATATCAGTTTTAACATTATACTTCATATAAGAAGGCACATGGTGCACATGGAATGTGCTGAAAGAGATCCAACAGATACCTTCACTTACTTCAGGCTTGGCATGGAGATTCATCATTGTGGGAATAGATGGTCCATATATGTCAGCATCTAGCAAACCAACCCGAAGCTTAAACTCCTTTGCAAGTGCTACAGAAATATTAACTGCACGAATACAATTGCCAATATGAAGGAGCAATTTTAACTCTAGTAAACAGAAAGAAACAAAAATGGAGCAGGAACTTGAGAAATATGACTAGAAGACAAGCGCTAGCTTTACATTGTCATCAATAGTTAAAAGTTAAAACAGATATTATGCACCTAAATCATTGGTATCTATCCCCTCGACTCAAGTTAAGAACCATTTCTGCTTCAAGGTAGCTATTAAGAACTAGGAAGTATCTTTTGCACAGCTCAACTTTTGGTTTCAATATACCTCCACAAACAGATCTAAAAGATTCAAGCTCTACAATCACAACACATCATCCTTAAAGCCATCTGCATCAATATCAAATCTGAAAAAGAATTGGACAAATGCGAGCTATTCTAGTGTTAAGAGAAATGTAGACCTGCAGTGGTAGACTTGCCTACACCACCTTTCCCTGATGCGACAGCAATGATGTCACCTACACCGGCAATCGAAGGGCCCCCTTCGTGGCAGAGCTGAAACATCTCCTACCAAGCAAACCCTAGGCAAAAAGAAGCGATAAGCTAGATAATTGGAGGGAAAATGCAATAGTTTTGGATTATCAGAGCAGTCAGGAAGGTTGGGCATGGAAAAGGCTGAGACTCTGCACAGGATAATTAGGGGAGAAGTGGGGAAAAATCCTTGGAAGCAATAAACGATCCAATAGCTGATGTCTCACCGAGCGAGAGGCTATCCGGTACATCAAGAAGAAACTGTGCCCCATTGAGAAGAGAGAGCGATTAGTTCCTTGGCCACGGAAACAGTGAGGGGCAGTTGCAGGCCTGAAACACAGCAAGAGGGGCGCTGATTAGTGATTAATTGATTATACTCTTTAACTTCATACATAATGCTAAGCCCAAGCGTAGATATTTAGGCCACATGTATATACGCTTACAAGTTACAACATGAGTATAATTCATATTAATATAATCACGCAAAATTGGCGATAAGGTAAATGTAACATATAACAAAAATTAATCACAGTTATATATAGGTAGAACTGAATAGTGCACTTCTTTATCTAAAAAAAAGAACTGAATAGTGCACTTAAGCAACAGAGTAAATTTTGTATCAAATTGTTTATGAATCTTAAATAGGTTATAAGAATCTGTTCGGCTGATTTTGGTTGATTGAATAGTATTCTGTGAGAGAGAATAAGTTCGCTACAAATTTAAGGAGTGACAAATGCATTTCTGACTTCGCACTTACTATAAGGAGCAGTGGTTTTTATAAAAACAGTATACATGACTGTAAATTAAGAAAATTGTGATGATACTTTTAAAAGGTTCGATTTTATTCACCGGAATGGATCCCCACTGAGAAATTTCATTCATAATAGATTACTTAATGCCTCACTTCCTTAAAAATGACAAGAAATTTCATTCAATTATATGTTTTGCCCTAACCAATAATAAATAAAACACACAAATTTATCATATACAAAATCACTAAGATCAAACTTACAATCCAGTGCTCTGACTGCTCAGTATCCAACCCTAGGTATGAGATTTGGGAGAGCTTAGAACTTCCGAAAATCAGAAACACACTCACCTATCGAGAGGCGCTGGCGCGCTGCTGGCTGCTCTGCAGCTTGCGCGCCCGACGGCCGGCGCGGGGCGTGGCTCAGTGCCGCAACGGGAGTACCGCTCAGGCTTGGCGACGGATGACCAAAATGACCAGCGCGACTGTGCCAGGCCCAGGCGGGGCGGCGGCCGGCGGGGTGCCGCTCGGACGACTCGGACTCGACGCTCGGAGGGCGGCGGGCGGCGGCGCCCACCCTCGTTGCTCGCTCGCGGCCTCGGCACTTGGGGACACGGGTCGGTGCAGGTCTCGCGCTGCGGCGGGGCCGCTGGGGCACGGGGCGTGCTAGAGTTCAGACGGGCACCGGTGGCCTTCTTTCAGTTATTTGTTGGGCCAGATTTTTCATCGGCCGAAAGATCCAAAAATACTGAGTCCTAAACTAGTTGTGGGCCAGATTCCAGAGTAGTCCTGGGCCTATCTGGGCTACCTTTGGGTCCGCCACTGATATTGAGAATGTGTGCATCTGGCAAAGCTAATAAAAAAAGTATCGTGCAACAAAACTTAAAAATCAAGCACTCACACTGACTCACTGTGCAGCAGGGGTAGGGGGCTGGAGCAGGGACTCCACAATGTGCTGCTGCTGCCAGCGAGGAGAGGGCACCAGCGGCCCTGCGAACTGCGGTGCTGGCCGTCGTCGGCCGGCTGGCAGGGGCAGTGGGCACACTTGGTCAGTGACGTAGCGCCAAGCGGCAGCACAGAACAAGGCGGGTGGATCTGCAGGCACCAACAACGGGAGGGGCGTGGGCTGAGAGCGGAGGTCGAGTGGCGCCGCGCGCGGTCGGTGGACGGCGGCTCAGTAGTCAGGAGCGCTTGCGCTTTTCTTGGTGGTGGACCGCAGGCGCGGGTAGGAGGACTGGACCCTTGCAGGCCTTTTCCAGTACTCCTGTGGGCTGTACTTGGGCTGGATTGAATTGGGGAAAATTAGATCGGCATTATTAGAAGATCCATTTAAAAAAAAAAAGATCCAGCTTTAAAAAAAATAATATGATCTGCTAAAAAATAATAATATCAAAAGATCACTCAGTTATCTATTTCTACCATTTAATTGTCAAAAAAAAATATATTTCTAGTTCAACCATTTATGTGAACTCTCCGTTAACTGGAGCTGGGAGACTAGGGTTCATACTCATCAAGAAACGATAGCTCGAGGAGATGTAAACAAGAGGAGCTCAAACAAGAGTGGTGGAGTGTAGGGTCGAGATGGGGACTAGAGGGGGGGTGAATAGTCCTTTCTAAAACTAATTACGACGGCTAAACAAATATAAAACGGAAATGAAACTATTCGTTTAGCCAAGACTTCACCCCTCTAGCTATGACTCTAAATCACCTCACAAAAAGATCCTACACAAAGCAAATGAGGTGATAAGCCTAGCTTTGAGCTCCTAACCGATTCTATTGCAAGGTCACACAAATATATGCACTAGTACTTCAAACAAAGGTGAGCTCCTACACAATTCTAATAAGCAAAAAGCACAAAGCCAATCCTAAGCTCACTAGATGCACTAAGAACAAGGCGACACACGCCTAACCCAAAGGCTCAAATTACTTAGCTACACAAACTAAACAAAGCAACTAACGAGCTACACAAGCTAGTAATTGCAAGAGCTACTCCATAAGCACAAGGTATAAATGAATGTAAATACAACTCTCAAGTGAGCGTGTCACACAAACATGAAGTCACTTGCCCCTCAAGGCACCGCAAGACACCACTCTCAAGTGAGCCCCTCAAGGCACCGCGATTGAACCCACACTCACAAGTGAGGTAACTCAATGACACGCTCCCACTAATGTTGCTCTTCACGATCCCCGTGAGGTGAGCACGAACCTCTCACAAATCCTCCTCCGGAGCACCGCACAATCTCCTTGCGTGCTTCAACGGAGTCACAATCTCCAAACCGTCTAGGTGATGGCAATCACCAAGAGCAATAGAAATCCACAATCGCAATCACCACCTAGTGCCACAAATATGAATCCCGAAATGCAATGCACTAGGTATCCCAATCCCCTCCTCAAATTAGCTCTAATCTTGAGTGAAAATAAATGGGGAATGGGTGGATCTTCAACCTCTCATACACACCCATAAAGGGCACTCAATCTCTCATATCAATTTTGCCTCAAATCATTGGAGAGAAAGAGGGAGAGGAGAAACCCTAGCTCTTGTTCTTGAGAAGAAAAGAGGAATGAAAAGCTCACTGTGCTGAGCGGGAGAGCAAGAGAGCAGCTTGGTCTTTATCCACCTCTGTACTTGGCCGACGGCAGCTAGCGCCTGCCTCCTGGCCCCTGCCCCCAACGGTCGGCAGCACTGGCTCCTCCCACTCGCCAACGGGAAGAAACGCAGCTCTCCAAACCAGAGACCGAGCGGCGGCGACTGGGATTTTTCTTCGACGAAGCTGAACCAGCGCAGCGCATCCCTTCGATGGTTGAAACGGACCAGTCGACGCAGACCAGCTGATGTCTCCCTGGGCCTCGCGAGCGTGAGGGAGCAGTAAGGCGGCCCAGCAGCACTTGGCGTCCTGGCCCATCACGTGGTCGTCGAAGCAGCACTCACGCTGAGATCCAGAGACAGCAGCAACAGCCATGCAAGCGCCAGGGACCGTGACGTTCCTAATTTCTTGAATTAGCAAACCAGCCACGGGTCCTACCAATACCTCTAATCTCTCTTTGATTAGCACGTGACGAGAGAGAGAATGAGAGGCTCTCCATTTGCGCATGCATGCATGGTTACTTTGCCATTCCACTTTTCTTTTTTTTTTCTCTAAAAAATATAGAGAAAATTCCAGCTCATAGCTCTTCCATATTTTGACAAAACTCAATCCAAAAAATATGCTATCTCATCCAAATACGTCAAACCTTTTGAGCACTAATAGAAAGCATTTTTCCAAGCATTTTCTAAGGAGTTTCTCATCAAGTCACTAACCCATATGCATATGCAATTAGCAATTCAAATTAGTGGCACTAGGTGAGTAAAGCTGTCGTGGTCTAATACCACCGTCACAGTAATGTCTGGCTAATCGTGCTCAGATGGCCTAGCTCTAGAGACAATGACACGGGATTTATAATTGGGTTCGGGGCAAATCGCTCCCTAGTCCAAAGGTGATCACTATCCGAGCTCAAATGCTCATACCGGAACTCGGTACAAGCAAGGCGAGAGAGGAAGAGGACTCCCAAGTCTCTATGATTGAGGCTAGTGCCAATATCGAGTGGAAGTAGTGGTGTTGGGAGTGAACCTCGTTGTTCTTGCCCTAACCCGGAGGCCTACCTCCCCTTTTATAGTCGCAAGGGGGGTAGGGGACATGAGCTCTCTTCAGGTTGAGGACTTGGTAAAAAAAAGAGCGTATATGCAGGACAGTAGACGTGTGGAGAAGAGCTCTCAGACGAGCTCCTAGCGCGGGCGAGAGCTCCCTACGAGCTCCTGAGTGCCTTAGGCGTCGAAATTGGTCGTCGCCGTACGCGGGAATCGCGATTTGGGCGGTGGTCAGGTGTCGTCTTGTCTCTAATCGCAGTTGGAAGATGTCTTCTGGTATGGGGGTGTCCATACCGTCGATGGGAAGGCGTACCCGCATGTACCCATGCGACACCGTGGAGGAGCCGTTGGAGCCGACGGGGGTATGGCGAGGTGGTCGAATGGCCTCTCCCCGTAGGCCGTAGCGCTACGTGGCTGATGCACGCCGGAGAGTGGTTGGACTTGTCGGGAATTGTTGACCAACTCTCGTACCCGCACTTCCTCGAGAAGGTAGGGGCGGATGAGCTCTCTGCGGTCGTCGTTCGCGGGGCTTGTTGTGGGGAGCTCGAGCGAGTCGGAAAGAGCTCCCCGGACGAGGTCGAGCGCGTTGAAGACGGGGGAGCTTGTTGTCGGGGAGACCTCGAGCGAGCGAACGATGGATCTCCGTCCGAGGAGCTCGTCTGTGTGAGAGCCCGAGCGAGGCGGAGGCTTGTCCTTGCATGGGGAGCTCACGTGTGATGGAGACTTCGTGACGCCACGGTAGGATGTCCCGTCTCCCTCGCGATCGGGGTCCCGGTTGTGTTTGAGTTGAGAGCTCCGCTTATGGGTGTCCTAAATATCGATCCCCCACAAAAGTGATTGAAGTTTTCCCCTCTTCATAGTACGGTTATCAAACCTAAATCCGGTCATAACCTTCTCTACTCACCTATGACCGGCGAAATGAAATGCCCTATAGGATATACCTTTGCCTTGGCGCATTTCCATTCCGCTCAATTCTCCAAGTGCCGATGCAACCAATGCACCAACACGATCAAGAATGATATGATCCACTTCATATCATCACATGACCTTCTTGGTCCATCGATCTTGACCTCACTTGCTCTTCACCGTTGCGTCGGTCCGTCGGCGCCAAATCTTGCCCAAGCTTCACCGCCTCGCGGTCCATGACTTCAAAGCCTCGACTTGCCCTTCACACTTGCACAGTCCATCAAGCCAAGCCTTGTCTTGATCTTCACCACTTTGGTCACATGACTCCATGTCATGTCTCATATGCAATAAGCTCCTTCATTGCATCATCGCATGTGAACTAATCTCCTGTGTATTATCTCAATCACACATTATTAGTCCACCTAATGTTGTCACTCAATTACCAAAACCACTAGGGACCTTTCATGGAGGCGTGCACCATGGATGAGAGGAAAAAAATATTGGGTATGGGACTGTCGTACGCTCCAGTCCGTACGGCCCTGACGTGGTTTTTTCTCATTGGATGGCACGCCCCCCTTCCGAAGTTTAACTCACCTCCCCGCGTGGCTGCACGGCTCTAGTCGCTACACTTTCGAGGCCGTCGTGTGAGCTTTCGAGGGTTTGATGTGGTGGTCCTCGACACGCAGACATCTGGAGTAGGGTCGTACCGAAGCCTCTGTCCGGTAGTCCCGTCCCCAATATTTTTTCGGATGAGAGGCCCGAGGAGCTTCAGTCTAGGCTTGGGAGACACGCCGCGAGGCGCCACCAGGCGCCTGAATTGTCTTCTCTCGTTGGATACGTCATACATGTGTGAGAGCTGGGCTGGGTGTGGGCGTTGGGGTTGTGTGCGTGAGTTGGCTGGGTATTTGCAGTGGCGGAGTCAGGATCAAAATCTATCTATGACAAAGTTCCCAACGGCAATGGTGCACACAACGCAGAGACTGCAGCAGGCCAGTAGCCAGCAGGGACTTTGCCGGCGGACAGGTATGGCGGCCGCCAAGGCTCGCCATAATGGTGGCTCTGCCACTAGGTACTTGGCCTATGCGTGAGTTGGCTCGATGTTCACAACTTAGTTTTTTTTACTTCCAATACTACTTAACAGATATGGTAAAACTAGATAACATTGTGATCTTTTGATGCTATTTTTCTAAAGTTGGATCTCTCGATGCTATCTTTCTAAAGTTTGGTGCTAATTTTTTCTCATTGGATTGGCGATTGTGCAGTGTGGTGTGGATGAGAAACAAGTGGGAGTGGCACGGTGGCGGATTCCATTGCAATCCTCCCTAGGTGGCTCCTAACCCTGATCCTACCAAGTCAGCTACTAGCTCTAACTCAACTTACACTGGTGTAACAAGTCAGCTACTAACTCTACCTCAACTTCTCCAATAATGCTAGCTCTTAACAATGACTCATATCATGATTAAGCCCATATGACACTCTCACATGATATTAGAATGTGTATATGAGCCTAGCTCTTGATCAAGAGCTATTTTCTCCCTTTTATTCAAATATGAAAATAATACTAAGAGCTAGCTTATGATTCGCACAACACTTATTGCTCACACTTAGTTGTGGCGTGCAATGTTAGTGGCCACGTCGTTTCCATCCATCTTGTCTCTCTCTGTTGGGGCTCCCTTCCCACCATCATATCAGGGGAAATCATGTTTTCGGCAGACATCCAAATACTTCACTCCAAGACACTAGCCGAGTCGCACAACGCTTATTGCTCGTACTCGGGTATGGCGTGCAATGTCGATGGCCACGTCATTGGCAATCATGCTTTTCGGTGGTCATCCGTACTTATTATGCTTTTAAGCCCAGGGGCACCTACCCCCCCCCCCCCAAGCACATATTGCTTATTGACGCCTAATGTTCACGTCTTTGGTAAGCAACACCATCCTCGCTCCTTTATATATACATAACCGCGAGTCATCCTTCAATAACACGCTCACATCTTCTTCCAAGTTTATCTTTACTCTTTTGCCTTCCTAAGTGATCGTGAGGAGAGGGTCATGCTAAGGTACACGTTGTTCGTCAACATACCAAAGCCCACAGTCCCCACTCCTTTCAACTCTCCATGCTAAGGTACATGCTTCCTATCAATAAAGATGGCGGCGGATCGGGTTAGGGGGTGGATATCTGCGGGTTTGGGTTTGGGGATTAATTTTTCGGCCACGTTTTTTTTCGGTTCGGATAACTAAACAATTCGGGTTTGGTGCATATCCTTAATTCCACCCACGGATATCCATTGGGCCCCGAAATATTCAGCCCACCAACAACCCAACTAGCAACCCTAGGTATATATAACTTTGAAATCCTCTTCCTCGGCTCTATCCCCCTCCTCACCCGGTCTTTCGGCGCCAAGACCCACCAACGCCGATGGAGCGAGAGCGATGGGGCGGCGGTTCATCCAGCGTGACCACGTCGTCCCCCCCCCCCCCTTACGTATTCCTCGGTCCTCGCCCTCTCTCTCGGTATCCCTCTCCCTCATGGCGCTCACCCCTCAATGTCGGGTGGACTTCTCGGCCCGCCCTAGCGGCCGGCGGCCGACAACGCCACACCGCGTCTTGGCGCCAGCGAAGCGGCGGCGAGCGGGCGCGCTGCCCCGTGTGTTGAGGCGAGCATTGGCGGTGCATCCCTTCTAGCCTTCCCTAGATCTAAGTTGTTGAATCTCAATCTGTGACTTTCTTTGTTTGATGTTGCACTTATATTATTTGAAAGACGTCTTGTTCTTGTTGTCTTGTCTGGTCTCATGTTTTGGTTTTGTATGGAGTTTTTCGGTTTCAAATTATCCATCGGGTTTTAGGGATCCATGGGTTTTGGGGATGAATTTTCACCTGAATATGTGTTCGGTCGGTTCGGGTTTTAACTTTGGGTTTTGGTTTTGGGTGCTCAGCCACTTCGCCCGATCCAAACCTGACCCGTTGCCATCCTTACCTGTCAACATACCATAGCCCATGGTCCCACACCTCTCTAATCCTTCCTTTCAACTCTCCACATATGGATGTCTATGCTCTAAAAAAGCTGAAGGTTACTCTTTGTTTCCTCCTCTGCTCACTCCAAGGCACTAGCCTATTGGGAGTCTCACAACACTTGTTGCTCGTACTTCGGTGTGGGCGTGCAATGCCAGTGGCCACGTCATTTCTTTTCGTATTTTCATAATTTTTTTCAACTAATAACTAGATGTCGAAATTCTTTGATTGACCTTTTTTGAATTTAAGTAACTAATCCCATTCTAGATTTTGGAATAATTTAATGAGAGTATTCTTTCTTTTTCTATTTTTTTTTTCCTTTAGAAAGAGATAAGAATAGGTTTGGTGAATCAGAAACAGTTTTATTTATAGAAAAATTGAATTATAAACTTAAACTAAAAATTGCTCTACCTCTCAGCAGGGCTCCCTTCCAACGAGCTTACATACGGGTATGACGGTCTGACTGCTATGACGATCGTGCACGACGCTGATCCGTATAATGCGAGGGATCCTCTATGTGACCCGCGCTCGAGCGAGCTCATCGCCTCAAGCTAGAGCTTGTCAAAGGGGTTCAAGTTAGAGTAGCAGAGTTTGTGACTCAAGTCGCGCGTCCGGGCCTTTTTACCCTTTATACTCCTAGCTACTGCAGTCTACACTGTTTTTCTCCGAGTCCAGTGGGATTTGAGCAATGCAATTTTCCAACAATAATCGGAAGACAAATGTACATCACCTAACCTAAATTTGTCCATGTTTCTACAAAAGTAAATTGCACCCTAGTAGTTTAAAGTAAAACAAAGAAATCATATCTTGTCGATTACTAGGAAAAAAAATCATCTATCTAACCTAAGTTATCCATGTTCTTGACTTATAAAGTTTCAGTTCAAGAACTTGACTATATTGGAAAGAAAATTGTCTCCTTGGCTTCTGCGCACAGCTGCAGCCAGATATGGCTACAGTGAAACACAGTTCAAAATTCGTAGCCGCAGCCAGAGCACAGCAGCCGCTGTATCGAACACATACAGCAGATATAAATTACGAAAGGAAAGTAGAAATATGTGCAACTATTGTGGCCACAGAAGTTGCATATACAATCGAAATCTTCCTCACATAACATACAGTTCACTGACAGGCAGCATCAGCTGCAGCTTTGTACACACATGAACTGACTCGATCGCTACTGGCCATCAAAACCAAAATAGAATAAAAGAACAATGGATGGGGGGAAGAGAAGGGGTATTCACAAAGAATTCGGCAAGAATTCCAAATTAAAAACAAAACAAGAAAAAAAAAGGTTATTAACAACAAACAATGGTTTGATGCCTTCAGGGCGCTGGATCTGCTGAACCATCAAACAAGCACTGAAAAGTTTGCTTAGCAAAGCAAGCAGTCCACCTTCTGATATTCATTATTTTTCAGAAGTTCAGGTATCATCGACCTGAGAATGGAAGACAAAGCTCGGAAATGTGGTGGTGATGTCCCTGCACAAAGTTGCCATGATTAGAACTATAAATTGATTTGGTTCAAATAGTACCACAATTTACAATTCTAAGTTCATTCAGGATAATTATATGCTCTGCTATTATCTAAATAAATCGTGGTATTTAAATTTAATGTTGTTATTTACAGGTAAAAAGAGTACAGAGAAGATTAGAATATCTTACTTGAGATATTGAAGTGTCATGTTCTTCAATAAAGAGGGATGCCTCACTACTAAATTGCGCCATTCTTCTTTGTCAATTTTCCCATCATGCTTTGTGTCTGCCTCCTCAAAAGTCTTTTTGAAAAAGAAAGGTTTTAATAAGAAGATTCAAATAGCACATACAGGCAGACCAACTCATCACATTTTCACATGTTTGGAATATTGACTTAAGTAACCAGTGCAGCACAGTGCATCAATCAGCACAAAAATGATAATACTGATAATAGTTACAGCTATGTACATTTTCTTGTTTACAGAAACAACTATATTTATTGAATTATGGTATTAACTAAAATAATTAATGACTACTAGGTGCTTTTGTGCATAGAATACTCATTCCATTTCCTAGGCACATAGGTGAATTTGGTTACGTAATAGGTTTGAATTAGTGTTAAAAACTCATAAGCCCAATGCAACCCCTGGGGTATCTTGATCATTTCATATTGGGAAGATTACACATGTAAGTTATCAAACAAGTTGATTCAACAAGGGGACAGACATATTATGAGTGACAACTTCGATACAGAATGATGTTTGCAAAGATTATATTATCAAATGTAATTTCCAAATATGATAGCAGACAGCTACTGTAACCAGGAAGGCCAGGTGGCATGTCATTGCTTTAAGAAGATTCAGGTAGTATGAATAGATATAGATAGAAAATAGGGAAGAATTGTTGATTTATTCATTAAATACCTGAAGCAGCACAACAGAAACCATTATACAAAGCAATAACTTAATGAGATCCTATGACTTTGACTATAAACAGCGCTTATACCAAGATTTCCATGATAATATGAAATATTACTAAGACATAAACCAATTTCATGGTGTCTCGGACTTTACTAGCTTGGATAATGGATACTCAAGGGGTCTCTTTTAGAGGGCTTGGTTCAGTACTTGCAAGTTTGGGACTCTTTGGAAAACTTTGTTCTTTCCCACGAGGAAGATGGGTACTACAGGCAGCATGAGGGGAGTGGAACCTTCACTTCCAAATCTACTTATAGGCCTTCTTCTATGGTGCCATATCATTCAAGCCATGGAAACATCTCTGGAAATCATGGGCTCCTCCCAATTGCAAGGTTTACCTATATCTTGGGACTCGAAACAAGTGCTGGACAGTAGATTGGTTAGCAAAATGGGGCTTGCAAATCCTGAACAGTGTGTTCTTTGTGATCAAGAGGAGACGATGCAACATATTTTCTTACTATCTGTATTTTTTGCTAGGCAATTGCAGCATCATTTGCTGGCCCCTACTGTCCTCCAACACACTGCACCTAGATGCCATGATAAGTGCTTTCTGCTTTGTTGATTGTGGAGGAATATAGCCAAAAAATTGGAAGGCCTCAAAGAAAAGGATTCAGCAGTGCCATGGTCTTGGGAGCTTGGACCCTATGGAATCTCAGGAATATATGCTTCTTTGATGGTGCCTCTCCATGCTTGCTGACTGCCCAATAGTTTTTCAATGAAGAGCTGCGAATGTGGTGTTTTGCTGAAGCTCGGAAACTTCAGGATTTATTCATTGGTCGTGTGGAGGGTGTAGAGTAATTTGGCTTCGTAGTCGGGTTGTGCTCTTGTGTTTATATTGTGTGATAAGCTTATGCATTTTTTCTCTTAAAACCTTCTTTTATCTCCTAGTGAGGTAAGCACTAAGTACGTTGCCTTGTATGGGGTTTCTTTCACCTCATTTTCTCTTTAGTATAAAGATGTGCAGCTCTCCTTCATGTTCACGAGAAGGGGAAAAAAACCTAAACTAAACCAAACCTGTCTCACCAAATTGGACAGCATATGAGGCACCTTGTTGCCACTGCTTTGTAACATGCTTCCTTTGGAACTGCTACCCAGCCAGTGACCACACATCCACACTGCTTCCAAATCCCAACCAAGTCGGATGCTTATCCGTCTATCCCACTGTTGCATAGCCATAGGTTGTGTCATACTGTTAGTTACGACTGCTCTACAGACTCGCTAATAATAATCTTAAGCCTTCCTAAGAAACTATGGGCTCTTAATTGGCTCCACAAATTGTTTTCACGATTTTCAATATAATAAGTTCACAAGGGTTCTACATGAAAAAAAGAAATAACCAGATAAGTATGTCAATACAAATATCTCAGCGCACCTTATCAATGATGCTCTCTATGACCTCATCTGAAAGATTCATCCCTGACTCTGCAAGTGTAGCAACAACCATTTGCTTTACCTAATAACAAAACAAGGAAATTATTAGATACAGAATGCATTAAGATCAATGCATTTTTTTTTTAGTAAACGAGCATAAAAAGTATCACAGTTAATTATCTGGTTTTAATAAGAATAAGAAAAATGTTAATGCATAAACGATATTACTAATGAAAACCATAGGGATCAAAGGATGTTGATGTAACTTTATGCCGATAGCTTCAGCCTTATCTAATAATCTAATAAGCACAAGCAAGGGATCATATGATGTAAATCTGTGCCTGCTGTTTGCATGACCACCGCATAAACTCAAGTTAATGTACATCATTTTAACATATAGATCAATTGGCACAAAATCTCTCTTAACCAGCAACAAAGAAATCCAAACTTATAGATATATATAATATGGGTCTTTTTGTTAAGTCAAAACAATATACAAAGAATGAGGTTGAGAACTGTGGCATGCAGCCACAAAATGACGTAGTTTTAAATTTGAGGGCAACATTTAGGGTGAAGGTATGATAGCATTTAGCCGGCTGGAAGTGGGTTTGGGTATACATTAATTCTGAAGATATGTGACCATTAGTCAGAAGGGAAGAAAAATGGAATAACAAAGAGCTTAAACATAAAGGAAAAACTGAAGGCAAACGATTTGATAAGAAAAACAACTGGAAACTGGCCAATTCGATTATACCAGCCAATATCAGGATTGGAACATTTGTTAAAACAAAACCATATAGCCCTACAAACATGCTAAGTTCCAACAAAGCAAGTAGATTAGTAAAATACCTCCTGTCTTTCAATGAAGCCTTGTTGCTTGAGGTCATATAGTTGGAATGAAACTGCAAGGATTGTAAAGCCAGCAGGGATAATTTGTTACCTCAAATACAAAAATAAAGAATAAATACAAAGCAAGCATAGCGCAGAAGAAACAAAAGAACATGGGCATATGCTAAAACAAATTGATGCAATTGCTTATGCATCATTGTGCACTACTAAACATTAAACAACAAGAGAGTTACAACCTATATTGAATTTCTCCCATGAAAGACCACTAGTCCTCAGATGGCATCCAAAGTACACTAATCTATAAAAGGATCACAATCTGAGTCAATACAAGTAACTTATTAACACTTATTACTCCTCCCAATCTTGCCACATCAACATAGTCTGCTGTTATGTTCATGCCTTATTCTGGAATCAAACAAACTGTGCATAAAGTATCACGAACTTACACTCAATCTTGTCATCTTGGGGAGCATTGGGATGAAATACTGAGAGTGCTTTCGGGCAAATTCTTCAAATCCAAGAATTCCATTGTGTTTTGTATCAAATAAGTCAAATACCTGCAAGAACAATGACAATGGTTATAGCAATACAGTGTCATACTAACTGAACAAAAGTATGCATCCACAGGATCTCATTTGACTATGTTTCATTGGACAAAGTGCATATGAACACAGCAGGCATAAATGATTATTTCACTATTTTATAAAGTTCTGATTGGCAGGTGTAGTAAAGCAGAGAGTAGGTGGGTTCAGGTGGTTTGAATGCAAGTGATTGTGTCTTTGTAGAAAAGGGGCAGTTAAAAGAGTGCAGCCTTATGATGTTGATATTATAGCTTCAATCAATTACTTGATCATGACTGAATAACTAATAAAAGGGGGCAGACCCAGTGCGGAGGCTCCCACATGAGTGGGGTCTGGGGAAGGGGATAAACTGAGGCAAGCCTTTCCCCAGCAAAATCCCACCCACCACCTGGTGACTCAGTGAGACAGCTCTCACCACCCACCAGGCCTGCCCTTCACCGAATACCACTTATAGTGCTACAACTCTCACCACTGCACCAGGCCTGCCCTTCACCGAATACCACTTATAGTGCTACAATATTTTTCATTGCAAAAGTACAAAATACAAACAGCAAAACAGAAACAGTATGCAAAGTAGCCTTACACGATCAGCAAACAAACTTTCTTTCTTATTAGTCTTGAACAACGCCAACTGGAACTCCTCCTGCAGAATGCCAGGACAAGAGCACCACAACCCAGATTACTCATCAGTCATCACGGTCATGTGTGTACAAAAAGAGAAAGAAAACAGTGGTATTGACCCGCCCACTAACCTTGTTGATCAGTCCATCATCAATAACGGCACTGCTGATCTTCTTGAACAGCTCATACAACGCCTCGACCTCGCTCACGCTAACTGCAGGTAGAGTTTTACAAACAGACCAGGCAGTAAGACAAACCGATTGATTATGGTACTACCGTACCTACGAACGAAGAATTGATGTGAGCAACTGAAACAGGGGAAACAGCCTGTACGTACACACGGTCTCCCTAGCGAGCACCTCCGGATCCTCGAGGCCCTTGGACTGCTTGAGGTCGATGTCGCAGCACTTGAGGAGCACGCCAAGTAGGTGCTTCACTCCATCCAGGCACTGCCACATGGTACCGCCGCGCCCTCTGCTAACCAAGCATCGACGGGCGGGAGCGGCAACTCACGGAACCAAATAGCCCACCCCCAGCCCCCGGCTCCACCGGCGCAAATGAACGCCCGGCGGTGGAGATAATCCGCCGGATTCGGACGACCGACGCGGGATCGGCGTGTCGGGGATCGGATCGAGGCTCGGCGAGACGCACGATTCGACGGGTAGGATTTTGATGTGCGGTGCCCGGGGATCGTGCCGCCGGAGGAAGGGTTCCGGTAGCCGTCGTCGGACGGATTGGGGAAGAGGATGAAACTGTGGAGGTCTTCGTGTTTGTTTTTGCGGGGGTTTTTTTTTTTTTAGGAGCATTTCTTTCCCTCTTTTCTTCTCTCTCTCTATTTTTTTTTTTTTTTTTACACTCTTTTTTTTTGTTCTCTTGTTCTCAGTTATCACGTGCTTCGGCGCCTCGTGCTGCTATCATGTTTTTTCTCATTTCAACCAGGAACAACATCAACATCACATTACTGATGGATTAAACATATATTTCATGCTCTCCAAATTATAAGTCGTTTAGATTAATTTTTATCCATTTCGATATAGACATATTATTATATTTATAAAATATATATACAAAAATATATATACCAAAAAGTTAAAGTGACTTATATATACCAAAAAAAAAATTATTCTAGATTTAAAACAAGTCAAACTTTTTAAAAATTTGGTCAAGAACTTATCTATGAGTAAAAAGGATCTTAAATTGCAAGACCATGTGTAAACTTAGAGCTTTAATTTGGCAACATTTAAAAAAGACCCTTTTAACATGGAATTTTCGTATCTCAATCTATTCTTATGTTTTTTTTTTTCAGAATTTTAAGAAGGCTGGGGACATTTTCTTTGGTTTGAAAACATTGTCAAGTATTTACAAAATGCTTTTAACTATACCAGGTAGAATTGACTAGAACTGCCGTCAAAAGTCAAAACCAATTCAAATCAGGATAGTAATTTAGACAGTTTTATGAGTTGGATGGGTAAGATATACTCCCTCTATCCCATTGAATCTGTTGTCCAAAAAACTGTGCTTGTGTGGAGCGCACGATTTTTCAAACGACAAATAAAAAACACGGAGACTATTTCAATAGGTAAAATCAATTTTTAGTCCCTCTATCCCATTGAATCTGTTGCCCAAAACTGTGCTTGTGTGGAGCACACGATTTTTGTGCGACAAATAAAAAAACACGGAGACTATTTCAATATGTAAAATCAATTTTTAGTTTCTTGAGCTGTTTGGGATTTTTCCGCTCCATGTTTTTCCCATTGAATCATGTTTTTTTACCAAACGGTTTTAGCTCCACGCACATAGTTCGAAAAAAGTGTGGGTTGTGAGAGAGGATGGATTTAATGGTTAGGAAAAAAACACTAGAAACAATTTTGGGAGGTAAAATGTTTGTTTAGTTTATTTTTTTGATGAGACATCTAAATAAGAAAAAATAAAACACTATAGTTGAGAGTTATGTGAGAGAGATGTTTCTAGGAGAGCGGGCTAGATTAGATATTTATTAGTCGCTAGCTATTTGAGAGTAAGCTAGCTATTTGGTCTCTCTCCTCGATAGCCAATCAACATGTTACTTTTATATTATTTTTATACCTCATCTAGCTAGCTATTTGTAAAAAACCTCATTGATAGTCAATAGAATTCCTCCTAGCTAGCTATTTGGTCATCATGGAGACGCTCTAAAGAGGTGCTCCACAAACTTTAGGTTTTTGTGGAGCTGCTCCACGGTGCGCAGAGTAGAGTTTGTGGAGCCGATCTTGTTTACCCCTAATAACAATTTATATATTTTCATGAGGAGCCGCACATGTTTTGGCCCGACCTAACCCCAACCCACATTTGGATGGACCTGATGCTTCCCACCGGGCCGGCCCGATCCACTCTCAAGAATGTCCGGCAACGTGATTAAGCACTGGCATCTGCTAAAAACGCACTTGCAACATATCTGTTGGCCCAAATACAAAGCTCTAGGTTTGATTTTTTTTTTTAAAAAGTTTGATCACTTGTACTATTCAAAGAGTTGTGTAAATTTATATTTCTTTTGTCGAAGCTTGTTTTATTAATAATTTTTTTTTTTAAAATGACTTAAATTTGACTATACTTGCATAAATTTTTGAAAAGACAAATGGTTAAATTTAAATTTAAAAAAGTCACATTTTTTTAAGGAAATTGTTAAAAGTGCACAGAAATGACGAATTGGCGGAATTTGTCCCGGCCCGCGCAGTGGTGAATCTCGATCGTGACGTGTTTATCTGTCACGTTCTTATGGTGCTGCCTGGTCTAAGCTTCTGCTCACGCGTGCAACGGCTACGCACAGGCACATCAGCGCCGACGGCTACTTATTGGGGCTGTGAACACCGCCGCCGGCCGGACTGGCACTGGCAGGTGCCGGATTCCGGCCAACCCACCAGCAATGTCCAATGGCAAGCAAGTAATAGTATCCATCATGACGCACGGGTTCGACGACGATCGAGTACGGCGGCGATGGATTTGGCGAAAGGAAAGAGTGGAGTAGTGCAGTGTGTGGGCCGGAGATTCCTACCTAACCAATCGTCTGCATGTGGGCTGTGGGCGTCCGGACCTGAACCACGGAAACAACTTCACACTCGCCTGGGCCTATTATGGCTTTGCTGTGAGAGTTTTTGTCTCCCCCACCCCAAACGTAGCAAAATCTTTCGCCATGTAAGAGGCTGTTTGAAACACAGGAACGAAAAACGGAGGAAAGGGAGAAAACATAGGAATATGATAAATATGTGTGAAAAAGAGGAATGGAAAAACACATGAACCATGTAAATAGAGGCGTTTGGAACAAAGGAATTTATAACACGATTTTTTCAAAACATGAGGTGTGATTAAAAGATATTTATACAACATCAAATTTTAGTTAGCAAATAAATATATGTGATTAGTAGGGCATGAGATAGGAATAAAACAAAACAAAACAGTAACTTGTGGCAGGTTATTTTGCAAACAAATAGTTCTAAAAAAAAGTATTTACATGATTACAAATCAAAGTGATTATCATTTTAATTATTTTTAACATGTAGGATCTGTCCCGGTGAATCGTATCCACTCGTTATTGTTCTCATGTCGTGTCTTGTGGCCACCTCAACACAATAATTGAAGCATGCAACTCTTTCTCTCTCCATGAGCCAGGAGCCAGAGGCTGGACAAAGGTTTGCCTCGGGCTTCCGCCCACGAAAACCGTTCCTGAGCTCCAAGCCGGATGTTTCATTTCCTTTGTTTTGTGAGCAACGAAATCCTTTCCTCTAGAATCATAGGCGTGCATTCCTGCATTCCAAACAGCATGTGGCGTCATCAAACTATAGGAATCAACTTCCTCCAAAATTCCTCCATTCCAAACGGGGCCTAATCGTTTAATCTGAGTTGAGGGAATGGTGAGGGGGCTGGGGGCATGTATTGGTAACAGGTTGAACTCCTTCTTGCTTAGACTTCCAGACATCTTGTTTGTGGGCGTGATCGAAGAAAAAACACTCGCCTAGGCCCTGGCCTGATCTTCCGTGGCTGGCGTACCAAACAGTCAAAATGACAAAATATTGATGCCAACAAATTCTCTCTCTCTAGTTGTACACGTGTACTCCTTCCCTAAAAAAGTCATTTTAGACTTCCAGACATCTTGTTTGACTATTCATTTTATTTATGAAAATATTATTTATTTTGCCATTAAAGATATTTTAATAATGTTTTATTTATTGTATAATTAACACAAAATAATAAGACAAGCGGTTAAAGGAAACATCATTTTGTTGGACAGAAGATGTACACCCAACCCTTGTACTCAGAGAGAGTGTCCAAGAGAGTGGGGTTGCCCAGCCTAATAAGTAGCCGCTATTAAGAGCTCCAACTAACAACTTTGTACATGTCCAAAAAAAAAAAAAACTTTGTACGTGTCAGCTGGCTTGGCTGCTTCCAGTGGCGCCATTGCTTCCATCATCATCGCATATTCGCATGAGTCGACCCTGCCCCGGGCGCCTACTATATATCCTCTCTCTCTCTATATATACATAGATGAAGAAAGATGGTTATTAGCTAGATGCAGGCGTTGTCGATTTCATCGACCGATCCATATATACCTCCAGAGCCCCAGCTAGGTAGCAAGCTAAGCTCGCTCTACATGTCGTCGTCATCCATGGGGATGGGGAAGGCGTTGGTGAGCAAGAGCTTGCAGGAGTCGAAGCTGCTATGGCACATCGCCTTCCCGGCCATCCTCACCGCCGTCTTCCAGTTCTCCATCGGCTTCGTCACCGTCGCCTTCGCGGGCCACATCGGCTCCGTCGAGCTCGCCGCCGTCACCGTCGTCGAGAACGTCATTGAAGGCTTCGCCTACGGAGTCCTGGTACGTATTATACATACCCATCCATAAGCATCGATTATGAAACTCCCATGCATCCTCCGTCCATCGATCATCGGTTTTGGTGCAAAGAAAACTACCACCTAATACATTTCTATTAGTTTCCATTTCATTAGAAAATTGATTCAACACAACGATCGACTTTGGTCGGCCGGCCGGATTAAATAGAACAAGGATGATAAATATATAAGTCTGGAAGATCGATGGATGATGCTTAAAATCGATTGATCAAGAAATGGTGGGGGTGGTTTGCACGTCTCCGTCGCGTCAGCTACTCAGCTCCTTCCCCTGGTGGGTTAGACGATGAGAGAGGTAGCGATATATCCAGGACAGGAGCAGGAGAGCTGATCTGGGGTAGTATAAGTTAATTATAGTATTTACACATACTCTACTAATAATTCAGAGAGCTAGTAGCTTCTGGCTCTTTATATATATACTGTCACGAACATTCTTGTGCTCCAATTAATATGTGTAGTATTATATATATGCGTTAATCAAAGTTGGTGCATGCTTTTGTGTGTGCTTTAGTTTTTCACGAACCTACATGCCGGCCACTTCAATTTGCCCGTGCACGCGTCTATGGATTAGCTAGCACACACGCCGGGTCCGACCCATCTATATTCTTCGATGGATCAGATAGCTACATAAATGCCAAGTGTATAGCTAATATGAAGCCATGCATTGATTGAGCCAACCACTATTGCTGGTGTTGGTAATCTTCTGTTCTCATTTTGTTTATGATTTTGGTCAAAGAAGATACTGTGAATTCAATTGTTATTAGAACGAGCGAAAAAAATAAAAGTAAGTGATCAGGTGATATCTGCTACTCCCTACATTTAAAATTGTAGTTCACTTTGGAACTTTTGCAGATCCATTTGTTTTCTTTATGTATCTGAGGCGTAGTGTATAACTAGATGCATAAAGCAAAATCGATGTATCTAGAAAAGCCAAAGTGAACTTCTGATTTGGAACGGAGGGAATACCTTAGGGATCACAGTATTGATTTTATTCTCATCATAATAAATAAATGAGAAAACCGGCGCTATATACAATTGTTAATTATTAGCTGGAATACTAGAGGAACGACTACTTATTGGCACGTAATGACGTCAAGTATTTAGCTGGTGGACTGGTGATGGCAGACATTGCACCACATGCATGTGTATAACTCTAGTAAAAGCAAGCCAACAAAGGCCGGCCAATCTGAAAAAAAAGCCACACACATGCAGATGAGATGAGATTGCGTAATTTTCTCTACTAGCTGTGTGTGTCCACGCTTTTTGGAAGTTGTTGGTACAGTGCGATAAGTTGTTTACAGAAGCAAACAGCATACGGTGTACACTTGTCTCCCTTGAAACTATACTTCCTTCCTCCGTCGACAAAATATGCAAGCAATTTTGTCACTTTTTAAAGAGTCAAACGCTCACCAAAGCTATATATATATAAAAAAAAATACGCCGTGTTAGATAGCACCTACTATCGATCAGCAACCAAATGTCCAAAAATCAAATAAAATCAAATTAAAGGCGCGCATGGAGCGAAGAATTCGTGCCGCATTGACCAACAACGCAAGAAAGCATCGGAGATCCGATATCATATATATCCATCGATGGCGATCGACGGCGCGTCGCGAGAAACGACATGATCGATTTTCCAGTTAGTTCGCCCCAGCTGTGCCGCGGTGGTCGTCGCTTTCGATCGTTAGGTGCCTGCCGGGGCGATCAGGAGAGAAAGTAAGTAGATGGATTCGATGAGAACTAGGCGACCTCTGTCTGTACGTCTGTCTCGGCTCCATCCACTGCTTTGACAAAATTAAAGTGCTGCTGCCTTTAATTTCTTGCCGCAACGACTCCAAGCAAAGGAGGAGCATTTCTCATTTCTTTGACCACGCGACGCACGATCATTGTTGCAAAACTATGCATGAAAAAAAAAAAAAAAAAGCGATGTTTTAGACATGGACATTGGACATGGTCTTCAGATTAAAAGGAAAAAATTCCTATTGGTTTGGGTATATGACGTTTCAAAGACATCTGGACTAGGTATATGACTAATGACTATGACATGGCACTATAGAGTTCCCCAAACAAACCGGCGCGCGCAAACCATGCGTAGCAGATAGGAAAATTCGGAAGTTTCATCCTCACTTCATTTGCATGCATTCCCATCTCATCATCAGAGAGGGACTTGTTTCATGCATGCATATATACATAAGAAATTAAATTATGTGAAATATATTCACAAGTTGCTAGTATTATTATTGTGCCCCCTCGATCAAGAAACACATGTACAAGTGTGGCTCATACTCGAGTCAATAAAAAAAAAAAAAAAGAGTGTCTAGTTATCTATCGTTATATTTTTTATGTGATTGAATTTATCAGATTTTTATACATGCAAAGCAGCACAAATCTTAAAACACAAACCAAACGTATAGAATTCTGATAGATTTAGTAATTCATAAGAAGTAATTAGCTAACAAGTGACGCGCTGCGTGTGTGATCCGTGGCGATGGCATCGATCAGCTGGGCATGGGCAGCGCGCTGGAGACGCTGTGCGGTCAGGCGGTGGGTGCCGGGCAGGCGTCCATGCTGGGCGTGTACATCCAGCGTTCCTGGATCATCTGCGGCGCCACGGCGGTGGTGCTGACGCCGACGTACCTCTTCACGGCGCCCATCCTCCGCGCGCTCCGGCAGCCCGGCGACGTGGCGCGCGTGGCCGGCACCTACGCGCGCTGGGTGCTCCCGCAGATGCTCGCCTACGCCGCCAACTTCCCGCTGCAGAAGTTCTTCCAGTCGCAGAGCCGGGTGTGGGTGGTCACCGCCGTCTCCGGCGCCGGGCTCGCCGTCCACGTCGCGCTCAACTACGTCTTCGTCGCGAGGCTGGGGCACGGGCTCCTCGCCGCCGCCGTAGTCGGGAACGTCACCTGGTGCCTCATCATCGTCGCGCAGGTCGCCTACCTCGTCTCCGGACGATTCCCGGAGGCGTGGCAAGGCGCTTCTCCATGCTCGCCTTCAAGAACCTCGCCGCCTTCGTCAAGCTCTCGCTCGCGTCCGCCATCATGCTCTGGTATATAATGCTTTGTTTGTTGCTACCGTGTTAATTCACTTTCAACCGGCAGTTATCGGTACTAATTATTCTACACTCGATTGCAAAATACTTACTCTGTTGTTCTTGCAGCTTGGAGCTGTGGTACTACACTGCGGTGCTCATCCTTGTGGGTTTTCCTAAAGAACGCACAGCTCCAGATTGACGTCATGTCCATTTGGTAATTAAATAATTATTAGGCATCAATTACCCATTTGGTAATTTGCTCACTGATAATAACTAACCAACCAATGAATTGGTAAATTTGGCAGCATCAATTACCAGCTGTGGACGCTGATGGTGGCACTGGGCTTCAACGCAGCAGTGAGGTAACAATCAAACTCAAGGACACGATTCATTGATTGGCTACTCATCCGACCAAATATGCAATTCGACCACTGATGCTTTGCAATTTCTTGTGTTGCAGCGTGAGGGTGTCCAACGAGCTGGGCGCGAACCGTCCCAAGGCGGCCAAGTTCTCGGTGATCGTGGCGGTGCTGACGTCGGGCTCCATCGGCGCCGTGTTCTTGGTCGTCTTCCTCGCCTGGAGGACGGGGCTGCCGCGCTTCTTCAGCGCGGACGACGACGTGCTGAGGGAGGCCTCCAGGCTGGGCTACCTCCTCGCGGGCTCCATCTTCCTCAACAGCATCCAGCCGGTGCTCTCGGGCGTCGCCATCGGAGCAGGCTGGCAGGCGCTCGTCGCCGTCGTCAACATCGGCAGCTACTACTTCGTCGGCATCCCGCTGGCCGCGCTCTTCGGCTTCAAGCTAAGAATGGACGCCATGGTAACGTAAACCAAATCGAATTCTTGAAATGTTCATCTATTTTCTGAATAATGTTCGTTCTCTCTGCATAATTACATGAAATTCTTCATTCTGATCAAATAAAATCTGCTGAACAGGGGATTTGGTTGGGCATGACGCTGGGAACTCTGCTTCAGACCGCTATCCTTGTGTTCATTTCTTACAGGACCAAGTGGGAGAAACAGGCTATGCGTGCCGAAGAGAGGGTGAGGGAGTGGGGAGGGACGAGCGACGTCCTGCCATCGTCGGCGTCGGCGACGCAGGTGGCACCGGCGGTCCAAGTTGTGATGGATCATCAAATGCTAGTCCTATCTGACAACTTGCGGCTGTGACACAGATCGGCGTAGATCATCTTTTAGGATCGATTACTATGTACAGATTGATCGTTTTTGTTTAGAAGAGCATACACTGTACTTAAGGTTCATTTTTATTTTCCACTTTTCAAACATTTAGAGAAAAATCCGAAAAATCCAAATATATAAAAACGTTTCCTTTCATTACTTCAGTTCAGAGCTCTCCCTCTCTCTGACTTTTTGCAGTTCTGCCTATTTTTTTTTCAAAGCGGGCTTGTGCCGGTATTTCATTAACAGAAGGCAATTTTACCAATGCAAATGAAATGATGATTTGCCAAGATAAGAGAAACATATGTCATTCGAAAACTATAGTAGTGTACGGAAGCAAAAAAAAAAAAAAAACCCTTCAGGCAGCAGCAGCAGGTAACTAACCGGAGATGAAGCCAGAACGTACGTGTGGATTAAGAATATCAAAGGTGTTTTTTTGAAACTGGTACGGTGGTACCTCGGCCATGAATTGGTTTCTGGCCGATTCAAGAGGTCGTGTCTGATCCATCTACAAATTGATGATGGACAGATGTTCCTTTCGATGACCAAATTAAAGGGAAAACTTGAAAGCTTTTTTCTGGAGCAACCAAAGCATCTGCTCCGGTTCCGGCGTCTCAACGCACCCACCACCGGATTTTTCACGTTTCTTTGGAAAACGACGTCTCTGCTGGCTCTTCCAAGCCTTGGAATCCCATATTGTATATGCGGATATATCCATCCAGCCAACTCGCCTATATATTTAGAAATATATATGCACGCATGCGAATTATCTTTTGCCTTATTACCAACTACATTGTATACACATACATGTATATATGTTAAGATTTCTATGCTGCTACATCACTACATGCAGCCTTCACTAAATGCAGCCCGGCTTAGGCATGCCCGCGAACACCTCAAATGCGCTCGAGGTCAATAAATTTTCTATTTACTTGAATAGACCTTTTCCTTGTTAGACGCAACTTGCTTAATACAAATACAGATAGGGAGAGACTCGTATATATGCAGTGACTAGTCCTACAATCCTAACCTTTTTTTAGATAATGCTGAAAGAAATTAAATGACGACACTTCAGCTGCCAATTCAAGCACTCCATTGCCAATTCAAGCACTCCAACCTAGATGCACACCTAAGTGATAATAGTGTATGGAAGCAACTTGATGTGGAACCTACCTTAATTTCTGGCTTTGTTCATCCGATCCGGTCCTCTAATTTCCCACACGACGGTCACATCCGTTGGTGGTTCAGCTATTATTGACTTTGGATTGGTTTTGATTTGAATTATTTGGTGGATTTTTTTTCTTCTGTTCACTTGAAATTATGAGGTACATTATTTTTCTCTCACAATAAAAACAACATCAATTTGGGTTTATCAGCCCTTGAGAAACCGTCAACCGAACATCATCAGAACGTCGACCGAGTTATATGAAGTGATTAGGTAGCTGACTATTCCTTTTTTTTTTTGACAAGGAACTGACTATTATTCCTTGAAAATGCATGAGCTAATTGTTCCGTGGGTTTTAGACTTTGTTTCTTTACAATGCAATGCAACGACATAAGTTTAGACTTGTCTAAACAAATCATATGTCTTTATTATTAGAACCATTGGAGGTGTTATAATTCAACAAATTAATAAATTGGTTCACATTTTAAGAAAAAAAATGGAATGTATATATGTTTCATAGAGATCTTTCTTTTTTAAGCGATGATAAGCCAAAGGTCATCTATGAGTATATATAGTTGGTGTCAACATAAGATGTACGTTGCCGGTGGTATCCTTCCTGGAAAAAGAATTCAATATAAAAACTAAGAGTTTGACTTCATTAAATCTAAAAAACAAACAAAACCACAATGAACCTAACAAAAAGAATTTAAAACACCATACTAGCTAGATCTAGCTAAAATTACTACTAGTTGTATTTGGTAGATATTGATTTTCTGATCTAAAAGAGTACTGTAAACAATATTGTGGTCTAGTTCGCATGCTACCAGTTCAATTGTGGCCTAGTTCATGACACTTGTAGTTGCGGGTCTTTTTGAGTTGTCACCTACCCATGGACTGAGACACAATCCTAACATGAAGGCACCGATTTTTCGTGTTAGCCTGAAAGCAACCATCATGATTGGGAAACGTCCATGGATCACCACATGCGCAAGGACATGCGGCAATTTCATGAACTTTTTGACATGCTAACTTTGTGGTTGACACCATTCCCATGAGCCCTTCTGGGAAAGTGGGCACCTCTACAAAACATGTAAACGCTCGATGAGCACAAAGAACTAATGAATGAAGGAATTTACCGGAACCTCTAGGGTAAATAGAAGGCTATGAGATATCTGAGTTTTCTATATATTGATCTACAAATATAAGTTAATCCCTCCATTTCAAAATGTAAGTGGTTTTAGAATTTTTAGATACATAATTTTTATTATGTATGTAGATTTAGTGTATATCTAGGTGTATAGCAAGAATCTATATACCTAAAAAACAAAACAATTTACAATTTGAAACAAATGGAGTATTAACATTTTTACCAACTTACTCGTAGAATCATTTTGTGCATTATTTGTTATACCTACATTATTCTTCTATTTTACAACCAAGATAGAATCATATTGCATATATAATAACAAATGTTTTTAGGGAATAATGTGGAAATGATGCTAGGCAGGTAGGAGCCAACTTGTGCCGTGTTTGCTTGAGTTTTTGGCCACTTTAGACTACTAGTTTTTGGACTGCAAAAGTCAAACAACTCTCATAAGCCAAAAAGCTCAAAAGCTCCTTCCAAATACTTTTGGCTTTTTGAAAGATCCAAAAGCTACCAGAAAGGCCAAAAAAGATACCCTTAATTACTTAGCTATGTTGGAAGTGAATTATCATTCCAAATTCCTTCTACTTAAAATTTCTATTATTAACAGTATAATTTGAGTGCTTGCTGATGTGTATTTTTTTTTACCATGTCCCTTCTATTTTGCAAAATAGGATAGTTGTCCCGGAATCTCTAAATTGAAATATATCAGTCATAAGTAGATATATTATATATGGAGCTGCCTGAAATGGATCATGTTATGCCATTGTCTTCTTGCATGGTGCCTACATGAAGGCAATTCTAATGGTATTTGATTGTTTTTAACACCGACAATTGTTTATGTTTTTTTAGAACTCGTGATTATCTATATGCAATGCATTACCATCTCACATTAAAGTCCATTGAAATTCAGACCCTTCTTTTTGAAATGGATGTAAGTTCAAACCTAAAGCAACTTGGTGGATTAACTTCCAGTGCTATTTGGTTGTATCTTGGGCTATGCACATTCATGCGTGTTTTCCTTTATAGTGGCCGTGTTTTCCTTTATCGAAACAGACTTATAGATTGACTATGCACCAAGAGGAATCAAAGTGATTTCCTTTTCGAGTAATGATGATGTATTTGACGTCAAAATCATTGTACAGTACAAATACATGAGAATAATATACAGGGAAACTCTAGTCTCTTATATGTTAAGAATTTCAACATGTTTAGGGCCTGTTTGGATCACCAAAAAATTCTTGTTTTTTGTGTTTTCTTGTGAAATTAAACTGATTTTTATGAAATTCCTGCATGATTACTGTAAAATTCCTGTGTTTCAAACATGCTTTTAATGTAATTTGCTGCTTTTTAGCAGATTTATGTCTCATTGCCTTCCTGCTAGTAGTGGGCCACGTCGTGGGCCTTTGTGGGACTGGTAGTGGGCCTTTGGATTGAGTACCGGGTGCTTAGAAGCCAGGGAACGGGAACATGCCCACGTTCTCCGCCCCCGAACGACGTTCCGGGTTAGGTGGTACGGAACAATGTGAAACGTCGTTCCCAATCACGATGGAACACGTCCCGGGATCACGACCAATCCGAGGAACATAGAGTCCCAAACATAGATGAACGTTGAGCCGTTGAAGTATCAGATCGTCATCAAGTGTCTTAAACACTAAGCTTGAGATCTATCCATCCGCCGACAAGAGAGAAACAGGGGCAATAGGCTCAAGCGGAGCGATTGGAGCATCTCAGATACTATATTTTGGGAACGTTCCGGGAACACGTTCCATCTAGATTATTCCATTTTTGGATTTGGTACAAGCTAAAGCTGTATACCCTCTTCGTTCCATAGTTTTTGAAAATGTCGGTACCACGCACCACGTTCCCGCACCACGTTCCTCACGTTCCGGGAACATGGCTTCTAAGACCGGGTGTTGGGTAAAAATGCCGGAGTGACAAAACATTGTATGAGAACTTGGGAAGGAAAAGGGACTTCATTGACGCAGCAGTCGATCAGGGTAATCTGATCTGATAGTGGAAACAGACGCAGAGCTAGTCAAGCAAGCTATGTTGTCTGAAGATTTCCATAATTCAATGGCGGGTGGGCTTGTGGAGGAACTGCAGCTCCTAACGAGCGCAAATTTCTTTAGTTTTTCGTGTTTCTTCAGTTTCTAGAGATTGTAATGGAGATGTTCACGAGTTGGCAGTTGTTGGGTGTAATTGTGACAAGGAACTGAGATGATTATCAGCTCACTTCCAGAGCGCATTGATCTAATTGTTACTGAAGAATCTTCAGCTCACGAGTAATAAAAGCCACCCAAGTTAAAAAAAAAAAAAGAACGAATATAATGGTGCACCCTCCCCTTACAAAAAGTCAAAAACAAATCCTTTTATAGAACTAGTAAACGCAGGGTATTCGAGAATTGCCTTGGAATCTACTACGATACAAAAGAAGCAAGAAATAGAAAAGAGCATAGAATCAAACAATTGCATTTCAAAAGCATATATATTCGAATTTCTTTTGCATTAAGTGATAGCATTCTACAAGGTTGGCCAAGCTAAAGACCACATCCTTCATGTGTGTACTGTAAAATTATATATATAATAATAATTGTAAAGGAAAGACAGATTTTCCTTTTAATGGGCAGTATAGCTAAATCCTTATTCCTCTTCTCCACACTTCTTTTACTGTAGAAAATATATACCCTTTTCGGCTTTTAGGTATGTATATAACCCGAACCAAAAAGTTCTCAAAAATCTATACCCATATTCAAACTGAGGTGAAAACCCAGCTTCAGTATGGAAAAGACCCCGTCATCTTGATATGATCAAGGGTGCTTCTCAAGCCATACCGATCAACGGCTCGCATGCCTGCTCGAAAACCCATCTCCATAAGCCACAGAAGAATCTGTTTCGATCTGGTACTTGAAGAACTCGCCAAGTCTTTTTTCGAATTCGTCTTTGCACCCTTTTTCGATGAGGAAGATGTTGAAGATGATGATGACGACGACGCATCTGTGGTGGTTGCCATGCTAGCAGAACCTGATGTGATTTCTGACTCAAGCCAAAGATGAGCTAGAACCTGACAGATTCCTTCTTCAACCTCTGGACTCAGGGTTCGGTATCCTACACCCCCAAAAAAGGTGTTTTAAGATAGTAAATACTGATGTTCTGCAAACATAGAATGCATCGAAGAATGAAGAGGATGCTACAAACGTAGATAAACAAGCACAACCAGAATACCTTTAAGTCGGAGGTAAGCATGCATCATCTCATGAGCCAGAATCGAGCCAGTTAGCAGCCTGCGTGCAATTAAATAAATAAAAATTAAAGTGTGCATGCGTTCTGATGGATTGGTAGTAGAATCAACGTTCATCAAAGGGAAACTACATCAATTGTAATTAGTTTGTTAAATAATGAAAGAAAAAATCACCTTGGCAGCCCGTACAGTATAAAATTGCAGTCACTTCACAATCGTCGAGCAAGTTTGTATGGTCCTGTGATCATATCTATGATTCTGTTGCCTGGTCCAATTATTGGTCTTTTCAAGATCTGGATAATATTATTAAGTTATTTATGTTCAATCATAAGTAGCCTTGAAGATCACAAATTCAGTAGAGCAATTAATGAAAACAAGGAAATGTTTTAAGATCACATACAGTTCTGACAATCTGCTCCTCAGATAGGCAGAGGCCTCTGGTTTCAGGAAGGTGGTGCACCTAATCGACGAGAGTACATTAGATATATGTTATATATACCACACAGTGAAGGATAGAACACTTACAGATTTCTCTGCTTCCATGGCTTCATTCAAAGCTTGTCGCTCAACCAAAAGCAAGGGAACTTGTTGTTCTACTTTCATGTTCATACCCTCATAAAATTCTTGAATATCAATGTATAGTGGCTGGCATTCATTGGTCTCCATAATAGCAGTATGCAAACACTCCAAGCAGAGTCTCCGGCCATCATCTAATGTTATGTATTGACTGTCCTTTGGCTAGGGTTGACAAAAAAACAATAAAAGAAGGAAATGTCATTGGAATAGCCAAAGTCAGGAAGATGTTCACTATAGGTGGCACAAGATAATACAATTCATCAAATTCACAGGTAAATTTCTGAAAGGAGGCCCACAAATGCAGCTGTTGGAGTATTTGAGATAGCATTTGGGATTAGCATTTTATTTTTTATAAATCCATCAATATACGTATATAAGTTTACATAAACATAACACACCTCCATTCGTTCACAACTGCAGCACCTAGGTGTGCCATCGTTTTCATGGGAAGGACAATACTTCTGCATCCAGAAAGGATGGGCCCGGTATTCAATGAGGCCATTTTTATTCGTGGGAATCTGGTTACCAAAATTCCATCACAATAAGAATAACATAATCAGGATGGAAACGCTCACAAAATTCCAAGCTTAATTGTTGATTCAAAGTGAAGAGTGCTTACAAAACTACTGCAAACATCACATTTAGGATGGAAACGCCCTTGTAGCAGGGCCTGTGGTATGCATGGTTTTCATGAACAGCAAACTTGCAAAAAGAAAGGGACGGTGTTAATAATCTTATGAAGTTGAAGAATCTTAGGTCAGGAATGTTCTGTTGTATTGTATACCTCATACTCTGATATTGGTTTATCGCAAGCATAACACCTGAAGCACTTTCGGTGCCAAACAGAATCCATACAACTGAGAAACCCGACCCGCGACCAATTGGACTTTTGCATCCAGCACAAACCCTACAGAAGGCAGTGGTGCAACCAGATACACAAAAATTACAGAAAGAAAAATCTTAATCGGAGAAAACAAGAGAAAATCAGATAATAAGATTCTCCATCACACTAAAAACAAGGCTCAGATAACCCGACAAACTGATCCATGTTGCATATCCAGTCAAGATAATTCTACAGCATTAGATGTAGACAATTCTGAGCCAGATTATCTTTCTGTATCTTGCCTTCTTTGAATACTGGCTCATTATATAATATATATCTCACTTTCGGGTAGCCTTTGGAATATATGAGTTTGCAGTCATATCATGTTTCCAGAGCAAATTTTGCTTCTACAAACTCAAACCCTAGCCCTGCCCTAGAATCCAAACTCTTGTTTCTCATCGTATGTGAGAAACCAACAAGCTAATGTGAGGGATCTAAGTCTAACACATCTGATGCCTAATGTTTCAGGGTAGGTTTTCCAATGATTATCAAAAGTCTCTACTGCCATCTCCCCAAACATAGTGTGTTTATGCTTACTAGTATTTTTAAACGGTAAAAACAAAGAAATATGTTCTCATTAGAATGTAGGATTATGCAAGGTGGAAGAAGCAACTAGCGAAGCATCATAATGTACCATTACGAAATACCTCGAGCCAGTTGTCGGGAAAACATATGAGGGCAAACTATTTGCTGGAGCACTTTCTGAGTGAACATCTTCAGTTGGAATTTCCTGCCGACGGGAGATCCATCATTCATACTTTCTTGCAGAGCCCGTGCAAGCTGTTCATCTTCATCGAGGCTATGACCAGTATCTGGTTCATTATTATAAAGACAAAGCATTAAAATTCATGGTTCTGACCAACAGCACTCATTTGTTAAACAAGAACTGCTATATGCAATTCTTTGTAAGTACTAAACAATCAAATTTAATATTATGGGAACACCCTGTCTAATAAAGTTCTGTTATTTTTGCTCCCTGAACTTGAGAACTCCATATTTAGTCCCTGAATTTGAATATGTGGTCAAGGCATGCACAAGCATTGTTTTAGTTGGCAATAAGAGATGAAATGGGATTCCGGGTTGCTTATTTGACTTTGCAGTCATAATGTCAAATTAATGAACAATTATCTGAATGACTAATCGAAGAGGAAGTCCATCATTCATACTTTCTTGCAGAGCCCGTGCAAGCTGTTCATCTTCATCTAAATGATGCCCAGTATCTGGTTCATAATTAAAAAAACAAACATTAGAATTCATAGTTCTGACTGTGCTTATATGAACTTTTCCTCAAACACCTTTTATACACATAAGCTAACACTTCAATCTAAAACCAGCTGTCTGGTATTTCTGGTAATCACTAGAGAAGAAATTCAATACCTATAGAAAAAACTGTCCAAAAATGAGCTGCGTTGTTTTTAGTCCTGAACATGAGGATTCCATATGTAGTACCTGAACTTGTATATGTGGCCAAGGCAGGCATGCCCTATTTAATCGGTGACTAGAGATGACATGCTATTTCAGGTTGCTAAATTTTGTTTCTCAAAAATATTCAGGTTGCTAATTTGATTTTGCAGCCAGCATGTGAAATTAATGAAGAGCTAGCCTTTTGAATTTAAATGAAACTATGATGTCTTTTAAAGTGTTTTACTAGTTTTGAATTATTATTGCTTCACAGACGATATCATCAAACATTTACCATTATTAGAGCAAAGTGCTTTGGCATCACTGGTTGCTAAGCTACTTTCAGAACTGTTCCCTCAACTTATAACAGTTTAGCAATCTGAAAGTTTAGTCACAAGTTAAAAGACACAACTAAACCATATAAAATTTATGAATTAGATTGTGCAATCTATTTGTTCCTAAATAGAAATAACCAAAACATGCAAAGATGGGGCAGAGCACTACAAACCAATGGCCTTTCCCTTCCTTTGATCTTCCTCTGATAAGGACAATGCAATAGCATGATCCATGTCTTCATCCTCATTGCCATGCGCATCCTACAGTAAATTTTTAATTATAATAATAGAAAATAAGCAAGGAATAATTAAGTACGCAACAAGCACATCCAGTGCTATTCCTTTCCTCTCAGGACTGAGGAACATGCAACATGTTGTGAGCCCTGATATATACATTAAAAATAATGTGGGTCCTCATTAGTCAAGCACAGATTGGTAAGTTATTCACTAATATTTTCCAGGCAGGCATACCAACAATATACTTTAATCAACATTAGGGAAGAACCCATTTCAAATTGAGAGAGAAAACAAACACGGCAAGTGCACTGAACAACTGATGGAATAATTTTTTTTTTTTTTTTTTGGGGTGGGGGTGGGGGGCACATTCAGATGCACTATGATTCTCTTCTTTATTTCTTATAGTAGGCTTTATTTAAACAAACTAATTTGCATCAGTAAAGATAAAGATTAAGAAGATAAGCTGTAACTGAGCAGTACATATGATTTAGTGTGCGGAGTTGAATAGTCTTCATGGAAGTTCCGTTGTAGTGTCCTCTTGAAACTCTATTTACTGAACCTTTAAATATTTTTACTCAACCAACCCATGTTTATATTTTGGAGAGGGACAATATCCTTCTTCCTGCACTGCAAAACAAGGTTCACTGAGAATCATATTTGGCTTAAAATGTGTGCATATGAGCTCATCACATTTAAAGAAGGCAATTGAGGGCCTGTCTATATCACACTCTATTATTTCTTATGTAGCATTTGATCCTTAAACGTCAGTGCTATATCCAACAGAAATTCCTCTCCACTATTAGTGCCTACCCTGTTCCAAACACACATGACACACCTTCACTACCAGCTCTTTTGCTTGCGGCCTCTCCCCTAAATCCCCTGTGGCCTTGAAACTAGAATCAATGCAAAAGAAATCTAAAAGCATTCACTGCTTGAAATATAAAAAGCACATCCAGCAAACAGGCATTGAGCTTTGCTGAAGGTATGATGTGAGGCACCAGTGACACGTGCTAAGCAAAATATGAAGGTAGAAGAATCTTCAAGACATTCACAAGCTAGAAATTTCGTGTGGTCCCCAAAAATTTCATCGACTGATGTATAGCAGTTCTGTCTTCATTACTACTTTTGCAATGCATGTTAAAGTATGCTAATAGCAAGCATAGACTTCAGAGGTGAAGGTGAAGGCTCATGATTTTTTCAATGGTCAAGCACATTCATAGGTTATAAAATAAGCCATACACCTTAAAATTATCATTCCGCAAATGTATAGCAATTATATCTCCATATTAGTCATGAAATGTGGATTCCCATGGTAAGCGTTGACGCAGACTGCTGGAAATACCACAATGTTTCTAGCATTAATCATTCCTAAAATTTTGTCAGTACTTAAACAATTTACAGAGTGCTCTTTGCTTTGAAAGTGAATATTATCAACTATGTAGAAATGGGCCACTCTCGGTAGTGCACTCTACAATACTTTAAATGGTGGGATAAAAAACAAATACGCTCGTGTGCCACCACAATGATGAAATATTGATGATTCTGTATGCATGCCATTCAGAATGCAAAATGCACACTAGTAACCCCAAAGAACAACCTCTATAGACCAATGGAAACAACTGAAGATTTCAAGGGCAAACTATCAGAAAGACTCGTAGTTGCATTTGAACAAGACTAAGATAGGCAAGTGAATTGTTATGTAAGCTACAATGAAGAAACCAGCAACTGATCACCTACACGGATATGTATCCCGTTTATTTTCCCATGAGAGTTGTTATGTAAGATTTCCAATGAAGATTTCGGTAGCCAGTACTAAAAAGAAGAAGCAAAGACAACGCAAGTGCGCCTTCAAAGGAGAAAGAGACTACAGAATAAATTAAAACGGGTCACGTCATTATCTTATCCTTACCTCGGCAAGCCTGGAGACGATAGGGAGGATCTTGAATTCAGAGAGAAGCAGATAAAATTCCCACGAAGCAGGAATCAAGAGTTGAAGACAATCCAACCCAACTCTGACGCCTAGTTCCTTGATCCCAGCACCGAAGGGTACAGAATTTTGACTGGAACAACAGCAGGGACCGCTTGGAGCTCACTGGGGAGTAGGGACAAACCCCACCTTATGTCCCCAATCAGGAAATCACCACGCTTCCAGCTCCTGCACCAGAACAGAAAGAAACCATTATGGCAGCAGCCCCAGTCCCCACAAAGCATCGAAGTACAGAGCCCACGGTTCAGCAACCACAAAAGGACATGAGCTACCAAACTAACTTGAGTACCGGTGAAGCTAGGAAACTAACACAGGAACAGCCTAAAAAGAAGAGCAGAAGACTGACCAATTCAGAGCCTACGAATTCAGCAAAGATCGCCCTGCTTCTTGCTCTCGGAATCTTGGTTTCGTTGCAGCAGAAAGGCAGGCCGGCCGGCCGCAGATAGACGAGGCGACAGAAAAGAAGCTCGACGAAACGGGGAGAAATGAAATGATGGAGGAAGAAAAGAAGCGACGAAAGCGTGACATGGACGGGAAGGTGCAGGTGCAGCAAAGGAATAATAGGGTCGAGTCCGAGAGGGAGAGAAATCGGAAGAAGAAGAAAAAAAAAAAAAAAAAAAGAAACAACGAGTTGGAGGTTGACATCTCTGTTCCAACCCCACTGTCACTCGCCCACCGCTCGCCCGCGTCGCTGTCGCGGCGACGTCGACGTCGACGGCCCGCCCCTACGCGCGGGCCGGTGGGAGCGGGAGGCCCACGTGGGGGCTGAGGCTGGCGAGGAGGTGGCGCGGCGACGTCTGGCGCACGCATTCCGTCGAGCGCCCTGCCTGCGCCGCGCCGCGCCAGCCGCGCGCGCAGGAAATTCGCTGGCAGTTGGGCTCCGGACCTTGGAGCGGGCGGTTGAGGGAAGACGGGGAGTGGGGTGAGAGGTCGCTAGCAGAGTCAATGGCAGTGCTGGCCAGGCTGTTTTTGCACCAAAGCCCCTTTCTGTTTATAGTTTTATAAACTTAGTGTCATCAGTATATGGTTTATCTTTTTTTTTTTTCATTTGGTACTTATACTTACACAAAGTCCCTGAAGACTGCACTTGGTAGATATCTCAGTGTGCACAAAATATGCATTGAACACTTTGTCTAAGCAACACAAAGGACGTCAAGACCTAGAGGTGACGCTCGATCTGGATGCTTCTAGAAATATGATTCTTAAACATGTACATGTTTCGCAAAAAAAAAAAAAAAAAAAAAATGTACAGCTCATTGAGTT